>JABFFE010001116.1:0-78539 GCA_013623625.1 Fusarium setosum
GCGCTGCACCTTGAACGCCGAACAGCACCTCTATACGGGGGAGAGGCAGCCTATGATCTTTGGATTGGGCCTATGCGCTACGGCCATGCACTGTCAGACAGCGCGCAACATGGCACTAAAAGCTGTAGGATCAGCCCCTGGTTCATTTTGGGGAGGGGAGGGGAGCAAGTCGTGAGATTTGACCGAGGGAGGAGGGGCTGATGAGACAGGCGCTTGCTGACGATGGCAGCCCACCATTGATTTGGTTTGTGGGGAGAGAGCTGAAACAAGGTCTAGAGGTTAAAGCATTTAGCATCAATCACTAGTCAACTAGGTGCTCACTGTGCTATTCAGCATCCATTGTCCGGATATCAGATCTGTCTATTCTCAAGTCCGAGCTGACATGCCCCTCACTTGACACTTGATCGATCCACTTGGTCACTCCCCGCCACGAGCCAAGAGATCCAGGGTCCATGGGGCCTCAACTTCAACACTCGTCATCCATTGACTGAATCAATACGTATCTCAATAAACAGGACTTTATTCTCTTTACAAAACTCTTTCATTGGATCTTCTATCCTTGTTAAACAACACGAGGATTTTCTCTTTTTTTCAAAACCACCTCTGCTTCTTCTTATCTTCGTTGCTTTTTTCTTCATGGCTTCTCAGAAGCCATCCATCATCACCCTCAACGACACCGAATGGTTCACGGGGTATCTCGAACAATTCACCAAAACTCCTTCCCAAATTCCCGACGCCAGATGAAGCAAACAAATCAAAGGCGGCGAGTGCTCGCCTCTGCGTATGTAAGAAACGGAAATATGGGCGGTATGGCTCAACTTTGATGGTTTAGATGGACAGAAAGTCCTTCTGCTCCTCAAAGTCTGAGCAGTCTGAGTCTGCGTCAATAAACTCGGCAACCTCATCTGAATCAACGTCATCAGAATCTGCTGCCTCGTCATCACTCGAAACGTCTTCCATGGGCTCGTCGTCTGCCTTGGCCTGGTTCCGGAGGACGCTTGCCCTCTCGCGGTGAGGGAGCTTACACCCCTTGACCTTACATCGACCGGTATTGCTAAAGTCAGGACACTCAAAAACATGGCGCTCGGTGCAGTCTGCTCCTTTTTCGCAATATCCATTGAACCCAAAGTCCTTGCAGACAGGGGCACCTGGAGACGCCTTGGAGTGGGTATACGGACAGTCAGCCTTGGCGCAGTGGCCCTTGGCAAAATGCAAGCAGTTGGGGGTACGTTCGGGAGTCATGTCATGGGAAAGATCGCAAGACTCGCCGTTGGCGCATCGCCCTTCTTTCAAAAAGTCTTTACAAAGGGCCACCTTGTTTGGGTCGTGCATATAGCGGCATCGCGGGCCCTTTGAACATGAACCTGGATGGGGGTTGTGTGTTAGTTTCATTCCATACGCACCGGGTCCGTCCACGTGAACGGCATTGGGATAGTTCCAGTCTTGGAAAGAGAAATTACCAGTCGTTGAGAAGATCTTGCACGGCTCGTTGATCTTCTTGACCACGCCGGATCGCCTGCGGGCCGTCAGCAACTTCATCCTCTCGAGCGGTGCCACATACCGCTGGTCGTTGACAATTCGGTTTGCCACTAGGTTTCCTGTCTTGGTCCGGTAAAACTTGACGCCAGCAATCACGGCACTCTTGGGGGTTCGGGATGACGAGTTTGGGGCATCTGGGCACGGTAAGGCACGTCGACCGTCGGCAACTCCTAGGAGCTTGTACGCACCAGGAACCTTGACAAGCTTCTTGCCACCATCCACGACCCGGAATTGGATGCCTTCGACCACGAGTTCATTGCGGCCTGTGGGGTTAGTCTGCGCATTCGCGGCGCCGGTTTGATGCTTCATAAACTCGTCAAACTGCGCTTTCTCACGCTTTCTATGGCCACTGATCTTCTGCTGGCGTGTCTGCTCGATCGCCTTCGCCCGGTTTTGCGTTTCTTTCTCGTACACATTCGCATTAATCAGTTGTCGGTGGCGATCGGTCTTGGAAACCCAGCCAGGTGGGGTCTCGGCGCCGCTGCTGGCAGATCGAGAACTCGGCGGGTTCCCAGCGTTGAGCTGCAGTGTTCGGTGGTGATGAGCCGATGGCGGTCGGCCAACTCGATGCGATCGGGGTGGATAGGGCGAGCTCGAGTGTCGATACGAGTTGTCTGGAGGGTCAGTACAATGCTCATTTCCTATGCGGCGGGATATGCTCACTACGAGGATGGGCCGGATGGTAAGTTGACAGTGGTCGTGACCCTGCCTGTTGATTCTTGTGTCGGTTTATCTGGCCTAGAGAATCGTGAGTCCAAAGTTGCGCGTTAAAATGGATGAGGGCACGAACCCGCAAGTTGCCCGATGCGGGCAAGGAGCTCCTTTTCTTCCTCCGACATTTTTACTGTTGTGCTATATTGTTCCGGATCGCTTTCGTTTGAAAAGCGCGTTTGTTTATGGCAGGATTAAATGCAAACGTGAATGAATGTTTTGATTGAATGCATGGTGCAGTCAACAAGCGAAGGCGGCAAGATGCATCATCCTAAGGCTAGTAGTGTTAGTCATCTGCCCTCCAACCTCATTGGCCCGCCACACTCAGCATCCCCAACCGCAGTCGCAAGGCTGAGTGAGCTCTGTTCTCAACTGTACCTTAACTCCAACTTATCAACTGCAGAAAATCCCCTAATTCCGGCATCTTAAACTCCCAAGCCTCCTCTCCTTCACTTTATCATCTGAAGGCCGCCTTTCACGCACAAAATTCGTATTGATTGATCGGCATTC
Source organism: Fusarium setosum (assembly GCA_013623625.1). NCBI lineage: Eukaryota > Fungi > Ascomycota > Sordariomycetes > Hypocreales > Nectriaceae > Fusarium > Fusarium setosum. Next base: position 2,761 of record JABFFE010001116.1, read on the forward strand.
TTAGTTGACCGTCATGGCTTCTTCATGGGATCTCTTGGACCCAGAGGAAGAGGTCGAGCTGCACAAGACCCGTCTACTTAATGTGGAAGAGAAGCCCTTCAAACGAATAACGAAGCGTCTCAACACTCTATCATCCCTCGCCCTGGCACCCGACTCTCCAAACAGCAGCGACTCACCATCCGGCGAATCCAAGTCCAAGCTCGAGCAGCTAAAAGAAGACCTCACACTCGACTTTGCCGCCTTCGACAGCTCCATCACGCGTCTGCAGTTTCTCCATCACGCAAACGCCGGCGAGCGCGAGCGGTACACGGCCGATCAGCAGCGCATCCTCAACGAATGCCAAGCCGTCCGACAGAACAACGCCGAGCTCAGAGAGCAGCTCGAGGCCGCGAAGGCGACCCTCGCCCAGCGCAAGAAGTTCGATGAGCTTGCAGAGAAGATCACAACGAACCGACTGCTGAGGCCACGAGAAGACCAGAGGATCAACCTGGCCAAGCTCGAGGAAGAGTGTCGCGAGCTGGAGCGCGAGAGCGAAACCTACAGTGAGACGTGGAGGGAGCGCCGAGAACAATTCAACAGGATCATGGAGGAGGGTATGCTGCTGAGACGGCAGATCCGCGATGAGAAGGAAGAGGTCGACCGTAGGGAGGGCATGAACGAGGGCGCTGAGGATGATGTCGAAGTGGACAAGGTTGGCCAGACGCCCAGGAATGAGCCCAGTGGAAATGCGACACCACACCCCGACGGAGACAGTCAGGCAAAAGCAGATATAGATGCCGGCACGCCGAATCCAGAAGCCCTCAATGGGGGGCGAACGCCGATGAGGGACACACCAGGGCCAGACACGCTTAAGCCGCTGCCTGGCCATGCTGGGTCCGTAGCGCGCGGTGATAGCCAGGCACCCAGCCGAGATGCTTCACCCATGCCACAGCACGAAGAGCGAAGGGCCGAGTCAGGAGAGGACGTGGAAATGGAAATGGAGGACTCTGAGGCTACGAGCAGGATTCGGGAAGAAGGCGAAAGCACACCTCGGGTAACTATTGAGCCACCAGAGAGTGGCGAAGACAAGATGGAGGTGGATAATTAGGGAGCCTTGGATGTCTACACGAGCTGGGCTCTATGCTGAAGATCCTTTTATAATATTACTTTTTCAAGATACCTTCAAGTTTATGAAGGTCTGAAAGCGGTCTTTTCTGTATTGCGTTTCGTTATCTAAGTGGTATCGTAAAAGCAGTGTCTCCTCCGTTTTCCTTTTTCCATCATATCCTACGCCTCAGTTTGGGTCGCCTTGGCCTTGGCCAGCGTCTCTTTTGCCTGCTGTACCTGCTCATCTTGCCCTCCGACCTGCTCACCCACGGCGATCTGCTCCTCCAGCTTTTCGATAGCGGCGGCGATTCTCTTTCGTAGCGGCTCGAACACGGCTTTAGTTTGTTCCAGGGCAGTTTGCTAAGATAGAATCCCAAGCGTTAACAAGAGCTCCGTTGAAAACCAGGACCTTGGGGCTTGGCGGATGGAAGACTCACCTGCTGCTTCAGCATAAACGTGGCATTGCCATCCTCGTCACCCTCTCCGCTGTCAATCTTCTCCTTCAGGGCCTTGACCTTTGCCTCCTCCTGCTCCAGCTCCTTGTGGTATGAGGCCTCCTCCTTGAGGAGGCGGTTGACGGAGCTTGTGGCGATGGCGAGCTGCGATGGCGGCGGCATGGTGGTTGGCGTCAGGTTGTGTTGATACGGGAAATGGTTGGGTTTCGGCAGCCTTCGAGGCAACTTGCTCAATATATCAGACAATCAAGACACCAGGCAGCGAATTTCGGGACAGTCGGACAGGGAATATTTGGTTGCCTGTTGCTCGGTTCAAAGACAGGAAGGAAAACAAGATGAGATCATGGCTCTACGTGGGGTTCCATGGCGGGGCAACATCATCGTGCACCGCGCTTCACCGCGTTGCAACACAAGCACTCCTCGAGGCAGCCATCACGGATCACGTACAGTACAGAATGCTGAAAATGAGAACTTCGCTTGTATATGATATACTACCTTTAAGTTTCTTTCACCCAAGTACCTACATGATGTCCAACAAAACTCGTCTTCACCGAAACAGAAAATGCCGTTCGACGGCGTCCGCACAGTAGTGTTTACCATCCATCCCCATTTTCCCTGATAGCCACCATCCGAGTTTCGCATACCATGGTATCTCCCTAAACGCCGACAACGCCATTCGGGCGACCTCAAGTCGACTGCCCCCAGAATGCAGGAATCCAATACTTTACACGACCAAACATGCCGCCTTTCCGAGTCTTCGTTACAATGCAATCAGTATATGCGCGCTCTTGTCAAATCAAGCCGAGACGGCCACGGCAGGGGTCGTGACAGCGGCGGGCTCAGGCTCGGCTTGCGTTTCTTGGGCCATCTCGCCGCCAGCTTCTCGCTCAGCCCAGGCTCCCCAGAGACCTCGCTTAGCCCGTATCCGGATATCGTCACCGAGTCCCGCGCCTTGCTCAACCTTGATCGCGTCCTTGGTTGCAAGCACCAGGCACTCGAAGAACATCTTGGTGGCATCAGCCTTGCTAGTCTTCTGCTCGGGGCAAAGGTCCTGGAAAACCACCGCTCTCTCCCTGCGCTTGCCAGGGCTATCAGCGGCATCGTCGCCAAAAGTATCTCGGAGGATGTGGACAGCGTGTGTAGTACCCAGGGAAACAGGACCATCATGCTCAGGGCGGAGGATGGGAGGGATGGTGACGTCGAAGGGGATCGGTGCCCCGGTGACGTCCTCCTCCAGTTCTCCGGGAACTCCTCCCTCCTCGCCGGGGATCTCAAGCCGAGTCTCCTCGGGCGGTATGCTCATTTCACCGAGATCACCTGCTCCGAAACCCATATCAGTGTCCTCGCCAAGTTCAATGCGTGGTGACTTGGAGGCACCATGATCACTCTCGACGTCGGCAATTCCACTGTCACGCTTTCTCTTGAGCTCATTCATGCCGCGGACGGCATCCAGCGAGAGCATTCCGCGCAGTTCCGGCGCCCAGGCGGAGCTTCGTCCCTCCATCATGATTGAGGAGACGAATCCGCCACTCTTTTGCATGTCCATCAATGCCAGCAAGAAAGGATCGCGAGGAAGGAATCCAGCTTCCTTGATAATATTATCGCGATTGGCTTGTTGTTGCTTGATGTGGTTACTGGAGAGAGCAATCTCCTCATCGGGGGTCAAAATCTTCTGCTTCCTGGCGCGTTGCGCTGGTCGTCGGACAATCGACTCTTCTTCCTGGTCAGGCTCGTAGAGATCGGTCATCTGGTGCCTCGAATATTCCTCCTCAAGATTCGCGGCAACCTCTTCGTCGATATCGGAGAGGGGAGACTCGGAGATTCGGGGCGGTCTCATGTCGGGGATCTCAGGTATATGCGAAACGTCCTCCGGGTGGAACTCAAGTTCGACACCGCCCATGGCGATATCCTCGATGGTATCAGCAATCCTAACGCCAGGTTCAAGAGACATCTCGCGCTCTGGGCCTTCCTTTCGAGGAGCTTCAACGTCTGACTCGCCAAAAATGTCCTCCTCGACAGGCAGGGCTTCCGCCGCTCTTCGACCTCCTTCCACTTCTGTTGTCTCATCTGGGCCAAGTCCAAAGTCCAGTTCAAGATCAATGTCACCCATGGATGCGAACATGTCGCCTTCCAGTCCTAGGCCATCGTTGAGAAACTGGCTGTTGTCAAAGTCTTCTTGCAAGTTGATGTCTCGTTGGCTGGCGCGGCCCTTGCGGCCAATGGGACCGGTTGTAACACCCTCCACTTGAGACAAAAGCCAATTCGCGTCCGGTGGTGGAGGTAGCTCAAAGTTGTCGTAAGGCGTGATTTTGTCCGGAAGCGTCAGGGCTTCGCGGTTGGGGAGCTGCAAGTTAACAGCCATATCATTGTTTCCCGTTGATCGGAAAGCCTGGAAGCTGTCAGCATTGTCATTATACAAGGTAACGATAGAGAGAAGCTAACCATCTTAATCTTTATCATCGCCTCGTTGCAGTCATCCAGCAAGTAACGCGTCTTGCGCTGATAGATTCTCACGACACCTAGCAACAGCTGACTACTAAGTCGGAGAGCCATCGGCGCCTGGTTAGGCGTGATGATGGCCTCCACACTGTCGGTGACATTGGACTGAAGGATGTGGTTCTTGGAAAGCTTGCGCTCGAGGTTGGCTGACAGCCAAACGCGGGCGAGCGGCCCGCTCTTTTGGAGCAAAGTCTCTGAGTAGAACATGGTGCTGTCGCGCGACGACGCGATGCACAAGAGACAAGAAGCAGCAGTTGTAGCGACGCGGCAAAAGGCTGAGATTCAAAATGACGATAGGTCCAGAGGTGGGAGGATGGTGGGCGGTGGTGGGAGAGCGAAAGTGGTGTGGATAAACACGAGGACCGGGGGGCGCGTTTGAGCGTTGGGCGCGGAGGTAAACAAGCTTGGTGACAGGATTGCTCTACGCGCAGAAGCGGCAGCGCGAGCACCGCAGAGGCATGAAGCAATGCGAGAAGATTGCGCGGGGTGGAAAATCGATCTGCGACGCAGGTTGAGGTGATAGCGACGGCTTCGGGGAGCGATGAGGCGTGTGCGCGGGATATCGCGACGGATTTTACAAGAGGAAATTGGGACCTGGACCTGGAAGAGGGGAGGTGGCCTTGGTCGTTCGCCAACGGTAAATGGCGTGGCTGGGGGAATGGTGTGTGGTTCAGCAAAGGGCGCGCACGGGCCATTTTCCACAGTCGGGTTCGGGATAAAACTATATTCCGTGACGCTCCATGTGCTTTCATTGGTTCATCAGGGTTGTCGGCTTGATCATCCCCCGACCAACATTCCCTGTCCGTCTGTGACAGATAGCTCGTCTACCTCGTGTAAATTGTCAAGCTGGAGCTCGGAGTCAGCTTGAGCTTTTACATCATGCCTTGAACCAACGTTAAGAGTACCAACAACCTGCCACTTTGCATTGCAAACCTTTCTTCTATATCTTCTTTATAAATTAGTCTCTTCATTTCGACTTTTCCGGTACTTCCGGTGTGAAGCTATTCTCGATCATTAGAAGCAGGGTGAGAGCCATGTCCAGTTTACGCCCATTCTGCTTTATGAGTGAAACATGTGAATTTTTCCAAGGGCAATGATACCAACAAAAACATCAAGCTGGCCAAGCTCACGTCCGTTAACATGACGCGGCAAAGAAACCACTCGATTTCATCCCCAGGTTCGATTAAAGGCCGAGTACAGTCAGCAAGCTTGTCAAACCCTCTAATGTCCGTAGTGTGGCTTGACCCGTCTAATCTCCAGACGCCTGCAAGTCCATCGGCAGCCGGAGCATGACCAGCAAAATTAGGCTTGGCATTTCTAATAAGCCTAACCACGGAGCTACTCTTATTAGCCTGTCAGCCAGTCCCTCGCTCACTGCGACTGGCTGGGGACAGACCAGATTCGCCGCCACTGGCCACTGGAGCTTCAAGGTTGATATGCAAGCCCCTGGCAGCCTTGCCGAGCCCTTGAAAAGTACTAGCTCGGCCCGCGCTCCGTCAAAGCCAAGGGCCGCCCAGGACAAGACACCTGGACATCTCGAGTTTGAACTCTGGGGCTGCCAACAACATCCACGCTTTTGTTCCTGCCCTTGTTGGCCTATTCTCGCCTTCTTGCGTCTGCCCATGTTTGGATTTCCTTGCAAACGGGGCTGAAGTGAGTCGTTTCGTTCCGTCGAATTGCCAACCTCCCCGTGGCAACTCGGTGCATGTCCTGACGTCGTTCATTCCACCACTCAATTCTCTCTCCCTCCTCATGACCTTGCGCACTCGCTCATAGACCGACCTGGATCGCCCATGCATTCGACGCACTCCTCACTGCGATCGTGACAAAGTCATTTGCGCGCGCTTGTCGTCAAGATGCAGCTGCCATGGGGCGGCCGCGACGGCCCTGGACATGAGTCTCTGCTACCCACGTCAAATATCCCTTCAATAACCGGACTTGTGGGGGATACTACCGACTCCGGCGACAGAGATCGCCAGAATCGGCCCAGTCGGCATGTTCGAACCACATCTGCGCATGCCCGAGTAAGTCCTCAATGGCATTTATCGTCGTCCTAATCGCATTGTTCTGTCATGCTGACTATCATGTCTTTTAGACTGTGGCCGATCAGTTCTCTTACATGACCCCGAGCGAGGCAGCGGCTAGCCTACGGACCTCCCTCACCAACGGCCTCACCCCGACCGAAGCACTGACAAGACTCGGTGAATATGGACCGAACGAGATCCCTCACGACCCCCCTGAGCCATTGTGGCTGCGCTTTGTCAAGCAGTTCCAGGAACCCCTGATCCTACTTCTCCTCGTGTCCGCCGGTACCTCGCTCCTCCTAGGAAACATGGATGATGCTGTGAGCATCACAGTGGCTGTGACGATTGTGGTTTCTGTCGGTTTTGTTCAGGAATATCGTTCCGAGAAATCCATCGAGGCTCTCAACCATCTCGTGCCGAATCATGCCCATCTGGTCCGCGGCCAGAGCAAGCCGCCGGCTGTTGGCAAAACTCCTACATGGCCTCCCCACCCCAACGATGGACTTGATCCGGCCCCCTCTCCAGGCTCCGTTACCCCCATTGGCGATGTATTGGATGCGACTTCATCAAAGGTCATGGCTTCTCAGCTTGTTCCTGGCGACCTCGTTCTCTTCACCACGGGCGATCGTATCCCAGCCGATATCCGGGTCACCAAAGCCGCTGACTTGACTATTGACGCTTCCAATCTCACCGGAGAGACAGAGCCTGTCAGGGTAACGGCTGAGGCGCGGAGCCGTGGGCTTGGTTCTTATGGATTCGACAAACTCCAGCACCCGCGACCCACATCACTCGCGCCCTCCGAGCATGGGGATTCACATGGAGACGGTATTCATAATGTTGCGTACATGGGAACGTTGATCAAATCTGGCCATGGCCAAGGTATCGTCTTTGCAACTGGAGGACACACCCACTTCGGTACTATTGCCACCAGTGTGTCTGGTACCGAAAGTCCACGCTCGCCTCTCCAACTGTCCATGGACGATCTCGGGTCGCAGCTCAGCAAAGCTTCATTTGTTGTCATTGGTCTTATCTCAGTTGTTGGTTGGCTTCAGGGAAAGAAACTACTTGAGATCTTCACTATCTCAATTTCTCTTGCTGTTGCCGCCATCCCGGAGGGTCTGCCCATCATTGTTACTGTCACCTTGGCCCTTGGAGTACATCGCATGGCTAGGCACAATGCGATTGTGCGACGGATGCCCAAGGTTGAGACGCTGGGCTCTGTTAACGTCGTTTGCACTGATAAAACTGGTAAGGATGGCCGACACAAGTGAGAAGTATCACTAACCATGACCATCTAGGTACTCTAACTACAAACCACATGACGACTACTCGAATGTGGTATTTTGGAGCTCAGGAACCGGTTCAGATTGATTCCGATAATGAGGTTATGGAGGACAATCCGGACCTCAATCAGGCTACCTTGCGAGTACTTCGCATTGGCAACATTGCCAACGACGCGCGACTTGCCCAGAAATATACTGAACATGGTCAAGCAGCAACAGCCGTGCTGTCTTCAACACTTGGGCGTGACCAAGTGTCCACCTACACCCGATGGGTTGGTCAGCCAACTGATGTTGCCATGCTCGACCTCCTCGACCGCTTCAAGGAGCATGATGTTCGAGAGTCGATTGGGCCGCGTGTGAGCGAGACGCCGTTCAGCTCGGAGCGGAAATGGATGGGAGTCACCCTCGGTTCAGAGACCAAGGGTGATAAGGAATACGCTTATATGAAGGGCTCCATCGAAAAGGTTCTGGCTGCGTGCGACACATACCTCGAAAAGGACGGGAGAGAGATTGTCTTGGACTCGGCTCGTCGCCAAGAAGCTCTCCAGGCCGCCGAAGCCATGGCTGTCCAGGGCCTGCGAGTATTGGCATTTGCGAGCGGATCAGTCTCACGGCCGCTACGGAACAAGTCTACGGCGCGCAGCACCCCTGGATTTGACAGAAGTGAGAGCCCGCTCTCGCACAACCCAGACGATGTATACAAGGGCCTAACATTCGCTGGCCTGGTTGGCATGCGTGATCCCCCGAGACCGGGAGTTGGACGATCCATCAGGCGGCTAATGCGAGGTGGTGTTAAGGTCATTATGATTACTGGTGATGCCGAAACAACAGCACTTGCCATTGGCAAGCAACTAGGCATGAATATTGCGGCTCCCAGTGGCCATACAGGCGGGCAGAGCACTGTGAAGCCTGTCCTCCGGGGTGATGAGGTTGACAGGATGTCCGAGGAGGATCTCGCGCTGGCCATGCAGCATACGACGATTTTTGCACGCACAAACCCTGACCACAAACTAAAGATCATCAGGGCACTTCAGTCAAGAGGAGATATTGTTGCCATGACCGGTGACGGCGTGAATGACGCACCGGCACTGAAAAAGGCTGATATTGGTATCTCTATGGGCCGTCACGGAACTGATGTCGCCAAGGAAGCAGCGGATATGATTCTTACGGACGACGACTTTTCTACGATTCTTCGTGCCATTGAGGAGGGCAAGGGTATCTTTAACAACATCCAGAACTTCCTAACGTTCCAGCTCAGTACGAGTGCGGCCAGTTTGGCTCTCGTTTTCATCTGCACCTGCTTTGGCTTCAAGTCACCTTTGAACGCCATGCAGATTCTCTGGATTAGTAAGTCGGTCATAACAAGCACATACTAATTCAAACTGACCATATACAGACATTATCATGGACGGCCCTCCTGCTCAATCCCTCGGAGTGGAAAAGGTCGATCCCGATGTCATGACCAAACCACCACGAAGACGCGGAGATCCTGTGCTTACTCGGGCGCTCATCTCTCGGGTGCTGACGTCTGCTGCTATTATTACGATTGGGACAATGCTTATCTACCGCCGCGAGATGATGCTCGATGGTCAAGTAACCCGACGAGACACAACCATGACATTTACTTGCTTCGTCTTCTTCGATATGTTCAACGCTCTTAGCTGCCGGTCTGAATCCAAGTCGGTGCTGCGAGGTGAAGTTGGACTCTTTGCCAACAACCTTTTCAACTGGGCCGTTTCCCTCAGCATTGCCGGCCAGTTGCTTGTCATCTACTTCCCGTGGCTTCAGGAGACTTTCCAGACCGAGGCACTCGGGTTCTTCGATCTTGTACGACTGGTTCTTCTGTGCAGTACGGTGTTCTGGGCGGATGAATTGAGAAAATATCTCAGGTATGGGAAACGGCGTTTCGGCAACGGGTATAGCCAGGCGGTATAAGCATGTGTCGTGGTGGGTTCAAGGGGAATGTTGTAATACTATCTATACTTTGTATACACTCAGTAGGCTTATTGCATAGCGATTATAGGAAATATGCACTGAATTTTAGTGAAGATATGGGCAGATGGTCTAGGGGAGTTCGAAAAATTGTATACTTTCAAGTTTGATATTCGGTAGACATGAATCAGATGGATCTTCAGCAATGATGAAAGTTTGTTGAACCCCCCTGCAGGGTAGCCCACAGGTTATCATGTAAATTGCGGGGAGCAGCACTGACTGCTGCGTGTCACTAACAACGCCCAGCTGCGACACCTTGTATCTTGCGTGAGCTTAGGTTGCGCTAGGAGCTCCACGTCCCTCCTTCTTCGCCCCGATCGAAGATTAAAGGCCAAGGCAGCGATGCGCCGCTCGAGTAGAACACCTCAATGACCATGTCAAGCCTTCCAAACGGCCTTTCCCACCGCCCTGACAACGAACATCCCGTGGTCGAACCCTCCACCTCGTCCCTTCATAATGCCACCACCGAGTCCGAGATCCGCGATGCGCTCGCCGCCCTACATGCCCGTGAAACCTCTATAACGTCCCGCCTGGACGCCCTGGTTGCTTCTCAAGCCGACCTTTCCCGCGATCTTGGCCGGCTGGATCTCCTGCGAGCTGGACTCGGTGCGCAGGTTATCGCCGCGCGATCGATTGGAAATGACATGCTGTCAACTGCGGCGGACACGGCCGGTCGACTGAGCGACAAAGTCAAGGAGCTGGATCTAGAGAAGAGCCGTGTCGAGGAGACTCTGGGTGTGGTGGAACAAGTTGCAGAGCTCAAGGCCTGTGTTAACGGTGTGGTTGGCTCCATGGGAGCTCCCCAGGACTGGGAGGCTGCTGCTGGGTACCTTTCAAGAGCGAGCAAGGTGCCCGACGAGATCGTCAAGGGATCTTTCGCAGTCAGTATAGTCCCGAGTGTCGAGGTGCCTGACCCGCCGTGGGTGACGTTGGAGGATGCCAAGGAGAGCCTATGCGGTCTGTTTCTACGAGAGTTCGAGAAGGCAGCCGAGGAGAGTGATGGGACTAAGGTCACTCGATTCTTTAAGCTCTTCCCACTGATAGGCCGAGCAGACGTTGGCTTAGATGTCTATGGGCGTTACGTGTGTCAAGGTGTCGCTGGCACAGCTCGGGCGACACTCAAGGATGCGATGGGTGGTCAGCGCAAGGAGGGGTTCTTTTACGCCAATGCCCTGACCAAGCTCTTCGAGCACATCGCGCAGATTGTCGAAGGTCATGGAGGACTGGTAGAACGTCATTACGGCTCTGGAAAGATGGTCCGCGTCATTGAGCGTCTACAAATGGAAGCGGATGTCCAAGGCGGAATCATTGTCGACACCTGGAGCGACGAGAGGGGGATCGACAGAAAACTGACGGATGTCAGGAGTTATCCCTTCTCGTTCCTCGTCCAAAGCTTCCTACCCCAGCCTCCAAGAGGGGGTACACCGAGGGTGAATTCGCCCGCGGTCGGCGTAGGGAACAACCCCCGAGAGAGCGAGGACGAGGGCGTCAATATGAAGGAGGTAGACGGCCTACTAAGTGAGATTGCCGTGATGCTTGGCCGTTGGTCATTATACACACGATTTCTAGCTGGCAAATGCAAGGTACGATAACTAATGAAAGCCCCTGATCTAGAACCCAGCTCATATATCTTAGGACCCCAATACGGCAGATGACGCACCTCTTGTCATACCTGATGTCCTGATCAAGTCGAACCTATATCGAAAAGTATCAACAAAGTTGACATCACCATACAACGTCATGACTACCTTCTTCTTTCGCCGATCGGTGGAAAAGGCGTTCCAGCTGGACGAGTATCCCACTGGCCTGTCGCTAAGCTTGAACAAGCACATAGACGGGAACGCCCCCTACATCATCTTGGCTGTCGACGATGTGATGTACATCGTCAACGCCGTTATTCAGAAGTCCATCTCAACATCACAACGAGACGTTATCGCCTCTGTGATACCAACTATCGGACGAGTCCTTAGTTCTGACTTTGTTGGCATGATTCAGCGCAAGATGCGAGACGAATCCTACCCCAAGCCAGTCATCCAAGGAGGGTTCCCGCCCGAAGATAAGATCATCCAGTTCATCGTTCTCATCAACAGTCTTGACATGGCCAATGAGTATTTGACGCGGATCATCACTGGCCGGATAGGGGAGTCCGGCCATCTACCAAACGGAGAGGCCCAGAACGGGCCGCTCAAAGATTCATTCCCCTTTGAGCGAGATGTTACCTTCGTGGCAAATGCCCTACACACTCTCCAAACTACTTTCATCTCGAAGACAAGCGAGCTGCTGAATGAGGGCATCCAAGTGCTCTTCAACCAGGTCGTAAAGCTCCGACTGCGCCCTGTGCTGACGGATACCTTCCGTGATGCAGACTATACTTTGTCTGAGGACGACATTGCCGAAATCGCTCAGCAAAATGACGAGGATGAAGACGAGCTCTTGGAGCAGGTCCCTCGACTCTTTGAACACGGCTGGGATCAGCTCATGAAGCCCATCGCGCGGCTGATGACACCCGGAACGTATAGCACGCTCCTGGACATCACAGCGCGTTACTTATCTAAGATATGGGAGAAGAAGGTGCTTGGATACGTGGGCCGCACTAACGCACTGGGTGCGATCCGCCTCGAGCGCGACTTTATCGGGCTGGTGGATATTGTTTCCCGAGGGGACTATGCCGTGAGAGAGGAATTTGCCAAGGTTCTGCAGCTCCTCATGGTTGCAAACATGGAAGACGAAGAATGGGACGAGATCATAGCGCAGGATGGAGAGGATGATGGTATTGAGTGGGTGCTGACTGAGGATGAGAGGAGGAGGGCGAGGAGCTTGGTCAGAGGGTGATATGCCTATCATGATATATCTTGACGGAAGAGATGGCGTTGATTAGAGAAAACTTGATAAACTGTAAGAGCAGAGGCTACGGAAAAGTCATTCATGGAATATCAAGTTCAGAGCCGGTGTGATTGTGATGCTTGGCGGCAGACACAGGAAGAAGGCAAGATTTTATCTTCAGGTCCAACTAGCAAAGTGATATCTCGGGAGCTATCTTGGATCTTCTGGCTATCTGAGTTGTTCGACCTGCGTCAGGGGTAGCTTGCCTTCACAACAACGAAGAACACTGTAGACTCTTCTAGCGATGTAGCCAGAAGGGCTATTTAACAAGGTTATGGTTGCATGGTATCGGGTCGATTTAGAATGCCTATGTGAAGATAACTATGTTCTTTGGCTAATGTTTTCGCTCTAATCCATCTAATCGAGGGTGGGGAGACTTATTATACCCAAATCGAGAGTTGGTTATTATGGGAACAGAGGTGACTTGGGGGCTACCCACGTATTAGAGGCTCTTCGAAGCCCCCAGTGGCCACACAGCCCTAGAGCGCCACTAAATAAACGTTGCAGAGGCATTAGGCAGCTCCAGGCGCACAGGCAGCACACTTTCTGGGCTTTGAGTCACTCAACCACCAAAGGCAGCCAACGGCTCCATTTGGTTCGTCATGGAGTGAGCATGAGGCCCGGTGTGATGAAATTTTCCATCACCCAACTATCGCGAACACTCCCAACCAAACGTCGCTATCACAGATCCTGCGGGCATCCTTGTCTTTTTACACCGGTTGAGAAGACCTGCCGCTATTTTTCGCATCGGTATTTCAGCCAAAGCAGAGGCCAGGCCTTCACCCTGAGGCAACATCCCAGTCTACGCCCACTTACATCGGCGCTGCTCCGGAGACTCACGTCCCAGGCTGCGCCCACCATGGAGACGCGGATAGTGAGAGTTTCCAGCAAGGGCGCTCTGGGTCGCTTCAGACCAGGAGATGGCCTTGCCAAGCTGGATCACTGGGAAATTCAGTGCGACGACAAACATGCTCTCGGCGCTTTGGAGCAGGCAGCACACGAGTTGAGGACCAAGGCTACGCCTGTCGCATTTCCTACGGAAACTGTCTATGGCCTCGGCGCTGACGCTACTCGAAGTCCTTCGGTAAAGGGCATCTACTCTGCCAAGGGTCGACCCTCGGATAATCCTCTCATCTCACACGTCTGCGACTTGGAAATGCTGCGCGAGTATATTGGCCAGGCCGACGGAGCGCAAGACCCTATACCGAGCCGATACAAGTCTCTGATAGAGCGCTTCTGGCCGGGGCCTCTGACTATCTTGCTACCGAACCCTCAACCTTCCAAGTTGGCTCCGGAGGTGACCGCCGGCCTCAAGACTTTTGGTGTGCGAATGCCCTCTTCGCCCCTCGCCCTCTCCCTTATCAAGCTCGCTGGTGTTCCCCTGGCGGCGCCCTCCGCCAACGCCTCTACCAAGCCTTCGCCGACCACGGCGCAGCACGTAATGGATGACCTCAACGGAAGGATTGAGCTTATTTTGGACGGAGGGCAATGCCCTGTCGGCGTGGAAAGTACTGTTGTGGATGGACTATGTGACCCTCCCGTCATCCTTCGGCCAGGCGGTATTGGACTGGACGAGCTGCGAAGCTGTCCGGGCTGGGAGGGTGCAGTGATAGCCTACAAGGACAAGAGCGAGGAGGGCAAGGCTGCGCCTCGAGCTCCGGGTATGAAGTACAAGCATTATAGCCCCAAGGCGAGGGTGGTCCTCTACGAGTCGAGTTACGCCAAGGGAGCGTCGGGCGTGGCGGGCTCTGAGCTGGAGGTCGCGAATGGAGTCACCAATGGCCACGCTACTAATGGCGAGAGAAAGACGAGAAAAATCGGTGTAATTCGCACCCAACGATGGAAGCCAGGAGCTGGACTGCGGTGTGCTAACCTCCAACGACACCTCGGGGTTACACCAGGGGCCGATGAACAGGAAGAGTCGCCATTCGAGGTGTTCGAGGGTGATCTTTTGGATGAAAACGAACTGCCCATTGGCAAGATTCTGGATATTGACCTTGGAAGAGACACCGAAGGGATTGCCCGCGGCCTCTTCTCAGCACTCAGGGAGTTTGATCGGCTCGGCGCAGACACCATTTTCGTCGAAGGCATAGAAGATAGAATCGACATCGCTGCGGCGGTCATGAACCGCCTCCGCAAGGCGGCGTCCGAGATTAGAGCATGAATGATCATATCAATTAGAACACCAGCACCCATGTATAGCAAACCCGCCCCCTAACCCTTTATCGACCCAGACCGATGGTGTGACGACGTCTTTCTCTTTTTTGCATGCGGCGCTAGAATAACGACAATAAACTCCAATTGCCAGGCACAATTGTACTCCCACTTCCCCTTACAGACCTTGTCGGAGCCAGTCCGCCAATTTCGACTTTCCTAGCTGCGCCAGGTTGTTGACGCCCTGTTCGCTCAGGTCGATGCGTCCTACGGGGAGGTCCTGAGTGGGCGCCCTGCTCACACGCTGGACGATGATGGTGGGGTCAGTCTCGAGGATGATGCCGTCGTCGACAATCTCGTCAATTGCGAGCGAAACAAGATCGTAGTTTTCGACAATTGTCCTCTTGTCGACAGATTGTCTGTGTTTGCGCCGGGTTAGTCGACTGCAACGAGATGCGCCAGAGCGTCAGGGGGAGAAACTGACTTGAAGAGTAGGTGAAGAGAGTCCCTCAGCGCAAGGACAGTGTTGTAGAGCAGAATCTCGTTCTCGTCGACGCTGCCAACAACGTACATCATGACGTCTGACTCCATCTTGTACAGCACGATCCTGTTGTCATAGAGGATAATATCGCCCGTCTGCTTGGCCGTCTTCTCAATGAGGCCCTTCTCGAAGGCCTTTTGCGACTTTACATCGGGGTAGGGGTTGGCGGAGGAGTTCGCGGGAGCTGTCCAGAGAAACAGGATGTCAGCGGTCTTTGCGCCCAGGGACAGCTAGATACGGCAGGGAAGCTCAGGAGAAAGATGTACCGTGGGGCGCAGAGTGCGGCGGCTGGAAATACTTTGCGAATATCCGGGAGCCATCCTCGGTGCTGAGGATCAGGATGGCCTGGACGGAGAACAGGGACATTCCAGGAGACATGATTGCGGTGTTGTGGTTGGTGAAGGTCGATATTGAACAAGTACCTGGCCCCTCCAGATGCCAGCGATGCCACCTACACATGCCGATTGCGATGGAGGGATGTCGGCGGAACATTTGACCGCTCCGCCATCAGGAGCGTGTGCACGGTCCTTTTGATTGGGAGGTTTCGCGTAGCTTTCAAACCACTTTACGCGTCTGAAAAAAAAGGAGACGCGCCCGTCTCCCTGCCAATCCCCTCCCCTCGTTTTCTCCCGCCAATTTGCCCAACATCAACAGTTCTAGAAGACAGGGGCTTCTTTTAAACACCAAACCGCACAATCAAAATGTCGTCGCCTTCCCAAAGGAGGACGCGAAACTCGCAGTCGGCGACCCCTCGCCGTTCTGCCCACAATTCCGAAGCCAACGACACGCCGCGCGCCAGCAACCGGCAGGCTGAGGTGGCTTCGAGCCCCCTCTTCTTCCAGTCGTCGTCTCCGGCACCCAGTGGCCAGAATGATCTCCCCGGAGAGGTTTCGTCCCCATTGGGGCAGATGACCAACAGTCAGAGCACTCGTGGTCGCAGCGATGTTCCCAGCTCGCCTCTGCGACATATGACAGATACCCAAAGCGATATCGATCCTGAGAGAACCCCTCGAGCGACCCCCGCGTTTCCTGGAGGTAAAGATGCAACACATGGGTGGCTGGTATTTCGGAGTGCTAACTGTGGGTGATAGGATCTTCGCCTATCCGTTACGACCCTAGCTCCAGTCCCGGAGCATTGCTACAACATCATCAGTCTGAACTTCGGAGTGAGAGCAGTGGCCTCTTCCTTGGGTCTCAGCTCGGTAGCCCTGCGCACCACCGCCGAGGAGACATTAACCCGGACACAGCCAGAACCCCTCGTGCACTGCGCCGGGTAATTCTAGATGATGCCGGCCGTGTCTTGCGCGAGGGACCTGCAGACGGATCAGATGCCCCATCTTTCAGCAACCGCGATCCCAACACTTCTGAGGCTGATGCTCTTGGTGGCCAAGGCCAGAGCTTGATCTGGGGTACGACTGTTTCCATCGACGACACGTTTGCTTCCTTCAAAGATTTCCTCCGGAACTTTACACATAAATACCGAATGTACCGCGATGGCGCGTCCGACGCCGAGGTTCAGGCAGCTCCTGATGCGGAGTCAAAGCCATACTGGGAGCAGCTGGAGAACATGCTGCTCCTGGGGACCAGGAGACTCTATCTCGATCTCTCTGACTTGGACATTTACCCACCCACCCGGAAGCTTTGGCACCAACTCCAAGCGTATCCTCAAGAAATCGTGCCTGTCATGGATCAGTCGGTGCATGATATTATGTTCGAGCTTGCCCGAGCGGAGACCTTGAGAAGCCGTCCTTCGCAGAGCAGTGCTGGTCATCAAGCGTCGCAGCAGAGCACTCAGAGCTCAGAGCCTGTCTTCCCCAGCTCGGATAGACCTGAGGAAGCTCCTACGCCCCGAACGCAGCCGGATCAACAGCAGGTGTCTCTGGAGGATCAGGTTTCGTCCACCATTTACGTCGTCCGGCCGTTTGGCTTGGATAAGACGATTAACTTGAGAGATCTTAACCCGTCTGGTAAGTCATGCCGAATTACACATTGGTTTACTTGGCTCACAAGTACTAGATATGGATCGTCTCATCAGTATCAAGGGTCTGGTCATCCGAACCACGCCCGTTATTCCTGACATGAAAGACGCCTTCTTCCGCTGCAACGTATGCAACCATTCCGTCAACGTTGGGCTGGATCGCGGCAAGATTCGCGAGCCTACCGAGTGCCCTCGTGAGATCTGCAAATCCAAGAACTCGATGCAGATCGTCCACAACCGATGTTCCTTTGAGGACAAGCAGGTTATCAAGCTCCAAGAGACCCCCGATGCGGTGCCTGCAGGCCAGACTCCTCACTCTGTCTCAGTCTGCGTTTACGACGACCTGGTCGACTTTTGCAAGGCAGGTGACCGTGTTCAATTGACAGGCATCTTCCGCGTTAGCTCAGTTCGCGTAAACCCTCGCCAGCGTGCGCTCAAGAGCGTGCACAAGACGTATGTGGACGTTCTGCACATCCAGAAAGTGGACAAGAAGCGCATGGGCACTGATCCGTCGACACTGGGTGTCGAAGGAGGTGAGGACGAGACTGAGGCTGTGGGTGAACACATGGAGGAGACCCGCATCATCAGCCCCGAGGAAGAGGAGAAGATCCGGGAGACGGCAGCTCGCGACGATATCTACGAGCTTCTTGCTCGATCACTTGCTCCTTCGATCTACGAAATGGACGATGTGAAGAAGGGCATCCTCCTCCAGCTCTTTGGCGGCACCAACAAGACGTTCCAAAAGGGTGGTAGCCCCAGGTACCGAGGCGATATCAACGTCCTCCTCTGCGGCGACCCTTCGACCTCCAAGTCGCAGATGCTTTCATATGTTCACAAGATTGCACCCCGCGGCGTCTACACCAGCGGAAAAGGATCTTCGGC
Organism: Fusarium setosum; assembly: GCA_013623625.1. Taxonomy (NCBI): domain Eukaryota; kingdom Fungi; phylum Ascomycota; class Sordariomycetes; order Hypocreales; family Nectriaceae; genus Fusarium; species Fusarium setosum. The sequence goes on from JABFFE010001116.1 coordinate 20,538, forward strand.
CGTTGGTCTCACCGCATACGTGACCCGCGACCCAGAGACTCGACAGCTGGTCCTCGAGTCTGGAGCCCTGGTGTTGTCGGATGGTGGCGTCTGCTGCATCGACGAGTTTGACAAAATGTCGGATGCTACGAGATCTGTCCTTCATGAAGTCATGGAGCAGCAGACCGTCTCGGTTGCCAAGGCTGGTATTATCACAACCCTCAACGCGCGAACCAGCATCCTTGCCTCGGCCAACCCCATTGGCAGTCGTTATAACCCTGACCTCCCCGTGCCTCAGAACATCGACCTTCCTCCTACCCTTCTCTCCCGTTTCGACCTGATCTATCTCATCCTCGACCGTGTCGATGAGAAGACTGATCGCCGCCTCGCCAAGCATCTTCTTTCTCTTTATCTAGAGGACAAACCTCACTCGGCTCCTTCCAACAGTGACATTCTCCCGGTCGAGTTCCTCACTCTCTACATCTCGTACGCGCGCTCCAACATCCAGCCTGTCATCTCTCAGGAAGCCGCCCAGGAGCTCGTAGACTGTTACGTCGCCATGCGGGCACTTGGCCAGGATGTTCGCGCTGCTGACAAGCGTATCACCGCTACGACTCGTCAGCTTGAGAGTATGATTCGTCTCTCCGAGGCTCACGCCAAGATGCGCCTTGCCGAGACGGTCACCCGTGACGATGTCCGGGAGGCCAACCGCCTCATCCAGAGCGCTCTCAAGACTGCTGCCACAGATGCCCAGGGCCGCATTGACATGAGTCTCCTCACTGAGGGCACTAGCGCTGCGGATCGCAAGCGTCGCGAGGAGCTGCGTACTGCTCTTCTGCATCTCCTGGATGAGATGACGGCTGGAGGCAATTCGGTGCGATGGGGTGACGTTGCCCGCCGACTGAGTGAGGGTGCCAGTGTTCCTGTTGAGCAATCCGAGTTCAACGAGGTGATGCGGGCTCTCGAGGCGGAGAATTCTGTCATGATTAGTGGCGAGGGCGCGAGGAGGACTGTCCGCAGAGTGACGGCTGTTGTTTAAGCATGATAGGGATGATGAAATGGCGGACATGATGTGTGAATGATATACCATGTAGACACGCGCTGGGGCTGGGTTGGCATGACACTTGTAAGGATCTCTTAGCTGGGTCAGGCGTTGGGCATACTCACGTATGATAGATAGTTGATACGTCTTGGATCGATGAATAGTAACATTGACTTTTGTCAACCGCTGTCCCTCTCTGTGTGCTCAATCACTAAGCTAAGTAGTTTTGGACACTCCTCGTTTGACCTCGACTGCTGCTTCCAAAGCATCTCTCAGAGTATCGATCAAATCTCCCTCATCCTCCAGCCCAGCCGAAATACGAACACTCTCCTCCCTGACGCCAAACCTACGCATGTACTCCCGCTCCTCGGGCTTCTTGCCAAAGACAACCATGTTGTAGGCAAACATGATGGTGACATGGCCGCCGAGATGAGGACTGGAATAGAACCCGCAACGGTGGTAAAAGGCCATGGCGCAGTCGACATCAGAAAACTCGACTGTCAAGAGACATCCGTACCCCGGCTCTGGAAGCTCCGGGGTCCCACGGCGCATGACGGCGTCGTAGTTGGCTTTGCTGGGGAGCAGACGGGGATACTGCACGTTAACTACAGGTGAATCCGGGATCGAGGCGGCTTCGGACAGAAAGCTTGCCATTGCGGAAGCATTACGATTTAGAACCTCTGTGCGCTGGAGAAAGTCGTGCGAGTTTGCCAGGAGGACCTCTGCCTCGGAGGCAAAGAGCTCGTTGTGGTGCGAGGCCCTGAAGAGCGGCTCCAGAGTCTGGTAATGGGGAGACAGCGGGTTGAGAACGATGGAGCCGCCCATGGCGTTGGCCTGGCCGTTGAAGGACTTTGTGAGGGAGGTGAGGAGGAGGTCGGAATGGGCGAGGACGTCGACGTTGGCGAAGCCGCTGATGGTGTCGTCTACGATGAGGACGAAGCCGTATTCCTCGGACTTGATGTGGAAGGTCAATGATATAGATCTATCATGGGAAAGTTGTTTTTGGACTCACAAGGCTCTTTAAGCGGAACAGGTCCGGAGTGTCCAGAGTAGGGTTCCCGGGGACCTCGACAAACATATAACTCACAGGCCTCCCCGCCTGCTTCTCCTCCTTCAGCCATCTCTCCATGAGGGACAAGCCCTCGTCGTCGACCCTGCCAAAGTGCTTCCACCCGTGGGGACACTCCTCGATGAGGTGATGGTAAGTGTTGTGAAAGATGACGCCCAGCACGACGACCGTGCCCGGACGATGCTCCAAGAGGAGGTTGCTGGAGTGGAATATGGCAGCCATGCCGGTGGGATACAGAAACACATCGCTCGGTGTGCACTCGACCTTTTCCGGATCGATTGGCGCGCGGCAGAGAAGTTCCACGATCCTCTCTCTGATGCCCTGATGCGCTGGACTCTCAGGTGTCCACGTCGGTTCCGGGATGTTATTGCCTTTAAAGGACACCTCCTTGAGCGTATCAAGACCCTTGAGTAGATCCTCGCCCCCGCGGATAGAAATGCCCAGACCGGGATTCTGCCAGGTGGCCATCATGGTGGGCATGTGCTGCGGGTCGACGAGGATGGCATACACTCGATGCCCGGCTATGTCGACGCACTTCAACACGACATCCTCGGGCTTCATGCGGTGCTCACCACGGCTGTCGAGCGTGATGTGACGGAGGGTGTACGGCCAGGCCTCTGGGTTGAGGTAGACGAGAGCAGCTTTTCCCTCTAAGCCAACATGTTTTGCAACCTCTTGGCCGAGCTACGAGTAGTGAGTTGGAAGAGAGTAACTACAAGATCTCGGAGCAGCAACAGCTTACCTGGGCAGAAAAGTGTGTAGGGGCAAAGCGAGGATAGATGTGGACCACCCTCTGGAGCGGACCATGGTCGCCATCCCGCACAGCTTGGGCAACGCTCCATCCGGGAACGTTGGTGATGACGCTGTACGGAGTCTGCGGCGGCGGAGCGTGGCCAAACTCGGACTGAGGTTTGAGGACGACCATGACGATATGTTGAGTATACTAGTATATGATTGAGACTAGAGAGGCTACCTCAGGGAGAAGAAGATTGAAGGTATAGGTGAGTGAGACATGGTGTCACCCTCTTATGTAGTAACAGTAACCAACACACGAGACATGCTATACAGCCCAAAAGCCTCAACCCCATAGGGAGCGAGTCTCGGCCGGACCTTCATCTGCAGGTCGGCCGCCGCTTTGCAGTAGGCATCTGTGGCAAAGCACTTCTGGCGTTGAACAATCTCGTCGACCGACCCTCAGGTGGACAAGCCATCGTAAGCAACAATGGAACATGCCGTGTAGCCTTACAAGTTCCGAGGCCCTTAATAGGCAAATGGTCTATCCCAGAGTTGAGCTACAGCAGATGCATTCTGGCTTGCATTAGGTCAGCACAGTCAGCAGACCTTATACCCATCAGGGCAGTTAAACTCTGGCACTGGCCAATGATATTCCAACCAACAACTGCCAACAACCTTCATGACACGGAACTAAACAATAAGCATAAGCCAAACCGACAACAACCCTTCTCCTCCTCTTTCAGCTAACCAAAAATGATCCAAATCCATGCTTACCGCCGCCTCCAAACAGCCCCAAGAGCTGACCCCCAACTCTTCCGCCAATCAACCCTTTCCCGAATCATAATACACATATACCACCCCAGACAAAGAATTCCTTCCCCTTCTCTTTACCACACCTTCCTTTCTCGGCCCTCAAACCCAAAGTTCAGAGCCACTCCCACGAAAAGTGCCACACAGAGAATGCTCGGACCCCAACGGTCGTAGTACTTGACCACCTTGCGCGTCCGGATCGCCTTGCTTCGGTAGAGATATGTGCCCACAGAGTAGCAGAGACTCATAATGGCCAGTAGAGTAAAGATGCCAGAAACCCAAAAGTGGGCGGGCGTCGGGTGACTGCCAAAGTTGAGCAGCGTCACAGCAATAGTGCCGATATAGATCGAGTATTCCAGCTGCACGCCAATGTTAGTCACGTCACTATATATATGTTAACCATCCCACTTACCCATCCCAAGAAAGTCCTCTCAGCCGCAAAGTAAACCTTGGGCTCCACGCGCACAGGCACATAGATCTTCTTGCCATGAGGCGCCTTAAACTTCTTAGTTTGAATCTGACCCGACCCAAACAAGGCCTGCAGTCTGTCGCTACGGGGCACCTGGGTGCTTCGCGGCGCCGGGATGGCGTACTTGAGCACTGAAACCGCCTGGCGTCCAAGAGCTCGGCCCTTGGTCGAGACCAGGGTCGAGTAGTAGTGCCATCCACCCACTCTCTTGGCCTGTTCTAGCTCGAAACTCTCATCGTATTCTTCGTCCGAGTCGTAGATGGGGAAATCATCATTCTCCGTGGGTAAATCCGCAATCTGGCCCTCCATATCCGAAGGCAGCCCACGGCGTCGGATGGCGCCCTGGGCGCTCGACTCTCCGTTGGTAGGGTTGCGAACCGACGGCTGCATCTCCTCATCATCAGAGTCCAAATCGTCCTCGTCGTCTGAGGTGGTGGTGGTGCCCGACATGCCAGGTCGGCGAATACCAAAGTCGTGGCTGACGGGCTTGCGGATGTCGACATCCATCTGCGGCATCCAGAAAGGCAGCAAGTTGATGCGGTCCGGGAACAGGCAGGCGGTACCATGGATAAACTTGGAGAACTTGGGAACAGCCTCTACCAGGTGAGATGAAATAAGCTGGCGAACCCACTCAGGTGGCTCCTGTCCGGCCTGGGTCTGGAGCTTGACTTCCAGAACCGCGTAAGGGAATCGCACAACATCCTCAGCCGGCAACTGGGAGAAGGGATAATCAATGCCGATATCCATGCGTCGCCAGTTGTCTCCGGACCGGGAGCGCCCATCGAGGTTATCCTCTCGGACCATGGTAAGCTCGGTATCCAGCGAGATTCGCACTCGGGCATCAGCGGGGAGCTGGAAGGCTGTGCGGTGGTAGAAAGACCGACACACAGGCTTGTAGCCCTTCTTGAGCACAGAGTACTGCACTTCGGATGCCAGTCGCTCGTCCTCTGCAATAGCCTTTTCAGACTTCTTGCCCTCCTTGCGTGCTTTCTCGAAGATGGCAGCTGGAAGCAGCTCTCCCTTCAGGTACGAATTGACATTCTTCTCCTTCATGGCGAATCGCGCCTTGACCGACTTCTCGCCCGTCCAGTCCTCACGATGCGTCTTTCGCTCCACGAAAATAGTCTCGCTCTTCATTCCTCCGTACCATCGCAATCGAATCGCTTCGGCACCCTCAGTCTTCTTCAACCGACCCTCGTACAGATCCCAAGTATCGGGGTTGTCGTAGTAGATGGAGGTAATGGCCGCATCCTCAGGGTCAAAGTCCTTGTTGGCATTGAAGACGAGGACGGGCAAGTGCTTCAGGATGATGAGCTTCAACTCCGTCACGTTGTCTGGATGAACCCAGTATTTGGTCGTCTGTCGGATGAAGTTGGCTTGGCCACCGCCGGCGGCGCTGTCGCCCTTGACAGGGTTGCCTCGCGTTCGAACCAGGTCGTAGAGCTTGGACAGCTTGATGACTGACGCGTCATAGTTTTCCTTATAGAAGGGCTTTGCCTTGAGTCGGGTATCGAAGACGGGTCGCAGGTGCCATCCTGTCAGTTTCTGGAACCATTATTAGACAAGCCAATTGACACGACAAGGGTCGGCGCCTTACATCATGCTTCTTGATAATCTTGTAAAAGCCGGTATAGTTGAGCTGGACGAACTTGGCGAGGTCGTGGACATCGGCAATAATATCACTGAGGTCCTCCTCAAGGAGCATAAACTCCTCCTCGCTGGGGCCGTTCTCGTCGAGGCCGCGCTCGTTCAGGCGATTAACCACCTCCTTGACCTCGCGCTCGCTGACGGCAATGCGGCGGGAAATCTCCATAGCCTTGACCTGCTGCTTGGTGTGAACCTTCTCGAGCTCGGTCTCGAGCTTGGCGACGAAGCGCGTCTCATCATCTTCAGACCACTCGGGACCCTTGGCCCCGGGCCGCAGAGGGCCGGTAGGGTTCTTGAGCTCGTCCTTCAGACCATCGTAGTCGATGTAGTACCACTGGTACTCGTGGATGACGCTGGAGCGGAGCTGCTCGCCGAACTTCATGACGACGACGCCGGGTTGGACCGTAGGAGTACGTCTGCCCCCGCGAGTGCTCGTCCAAGTCTTGTTGCGGGTCTTGAGGTCCTGGACGATCAGCATGAGCGCATTGAACGAGGCTGGGTCGCGACACCCGAGGAGACGGATGCGATGAGACGACGAATAACAAATGTGGCGCGCAGAAAAAGAGAAGTGATCACGGCGATCAAGGCCTAGAAGCTCATGAAGTAGGATGGTGATGATGATGATAATGAAGCAGCAGCCAGGCCATAGAAATCAATCAATGGATGCTGGTACTGGGTGCTGCTGTGTGTATGTGTTTTTTTTTCTTGGTGTTTTTTGTGCAGTTTCAGGTCGTCGTTTGCTTACCTGTCTGTGAGGAAAAAAAGAAAAAGGCGAGTCGGAGTTTGGTGGAGGTTGGAAAGCAACAAAGAGGAGCCACGGAACGGAGGAGGCGCAAAGCTGGGCAGATCAGATGAGGCGACGGGACTCAGGACTCAGGACTCCAGGTACGGCAGACTGGAACGGCACCCTCGTGCTGTTTGTACTCTCGCTTCCCAAGCTTGGGGTTCCCCTTGAGTCGCTTTCGATGATCGGTACTACGGTAGGCTGGACTCGTGGACTCGGTCGTCCAGCAGCAACGCGGGAAGCTCGTGCGCAGGTGGAGAAGTTCGAGCTTCTGCTGCGTCGGCGAGAGTGGGCAAGCTCCAGCGCCTCATCAGGGATTGACGAATCATGCCCTGGTGGACTGGAACGTGCACGTCACTGCAAGGAACTCAATGGGGGCACTAAAACAGGCGTGAAAAAAAACCTGGTGCAGCTTCTTGGTCCACTGTATTTTAGCGGCCGGTCTCCCTTCAACCCGACAGCCGAAGCGAAGCAGCTTGCCTTTCCAATTTCCAGCCTTCTGAGGAATGGGGCTCGAGCTGGAGATAACATGGGGAAGCTCGTTGTTCTCTCAGCGCTAGTAAATGCAAATGCAAGCAATGAGTGATACATAAGCCAAACCTGGATCCCTGCCGGTATCCTTATCCGCCCACTGACTGCTGCAGTGAAACCGGCCCTCCGACCGGGGGTGCTTCGGAGCGGGGACCCAAGTGGATCGGAGGGGGGGGCTTCGGTAGAGATTTCGATATTTTTCTCCGTTCGGTCAATTTTCTCTTACGGCGTCGATAGACCCGAGTCTCGACGGTGCCGCTTCTAACTGCCCTTGTTTCCTCGTCTCGATCCTTGTCTGATTGCCTAGACGGCAGCATCGGTCTCCATCGTCCGCGGGAGGAGATACCCGAGATCGTGCTCGCTTGCCCCTCTACAACTCGCTGCGACGTAAGAAAAGACGACCCCGCGAAGAATTTGTGTGTGTGTGTGTGTGTGTGTGCCCCTCCATACACACCAGAAAACGTCCATCATGGGAGCACCGATCGACGACTCTATGCCTGCGCGCATCTCCACCGATTGCCCAGACGATATTCGCGAGGTCCTGTATCATGCTTGGGGCCATGATCGGAGTGGTCTGAAGGCTCTCCTCCGCACCACCGGCAAGGCCAATGCCCAGGACGTCAAGACGGGCGAGACTCCCCTCCATGCAGCTATTCGCGCTTGCGGGCCAGCTTCCCCTGAGGATGACAATGCCGAACAGGAGGAGGATGGCTGCGTAGAGGAGGCAAAGGAGGTGATACAGGAACTATTCCTCAACGGCGCCATCTGGAACGATGTCGATAGTAACAACGAGACCCCGGGCTGCGTCGCCCTCCGACTCGGTCGCAAGACCCTCTATAATCTGTGTGTGGATGCTGGGGTGCGTGCGGAGCTGCTGTTTGCTCTCATGGGCAACTATGAGCAGCTGTCCTCCGGCTCAGAGGACGGCGACCAAGAGATGGAGGTCGAGCAGAACGAAGACGAAGCGCCCCAGCTCGTGTCCACCGAAGAAGTCGTCGCTGCTGCTCCCGAAGAGCCCAAATTCGTACCTCCCGATGCCAACGAGAAGCCCGTCACGAGCGAAGAATACCTCAGCTCGAAGCTGACATACGACGATGCCAAACTCGTCGACTCCGATCTCAACGGCGTCATGATGGCCTGGGAGACGGACATTATGCGCCGGTCCGTCGCCGCCTTGATCCCGGACTCGGCCCCTGGCAAGCGCATCCTCAATATCGGCTTCGGCATGGGCATCATTGACGGCATGTTCGCCGACCTCAAGCCCTCACGTCACCACATCATTGAGGCCCATCCCTCTGTCCTCGAACATATATCTCAGCCAGGTCACAAATTCGGCCCCGAGTGGGAGAAGAGCGGACCCGAGGAGGGCGCTTTCAAGGTGCACAAGGGCAAGTGGCAGGACGTGGTACCAAAGCTGCTCGAGGCCGGCGAAGTCTACGATGCCATCTACTTTGATACCTTTGGCGAGGATTATTCACAGCTACGCCACTTCTTCGAGGAGTGTATCATCAGCATCATGGACCAGGAGGGTCGGTTCAGCTTCTTCAACGGGCTCGGAGCCGACAGGAGGATATGCTACGACGTATACACCAAGGTGGTCGAGATGCAATGCGCCGATGCCGGTCTAGACGTCGAGTGGGAGGAGAGCGATGTCGACATGGCCGGCCTAGACCAGGCTGGCAAGGGAGAATGGGAGGGCGTGCGACGGCGTTACTGGACCCTCGACAGTGAGACATCTCGACTCTTCTTTGATTAAGTTAAGCTGACCTTATTTCACAGAATACCGATTGCCCGTCTGTACATTCATGGGCTAGGCGTGCACCCAGAATAGGGGCTCGTCTACGACATACCCGCTTTTGGCAGTTCTTAAGCAACCCCTTGTCTCTATTCGTGCTTTCCATTCATGTACACGTCTATCTCCATTTTTTGTCCGTTCCCTTTAACCCTTGATGCCCATCCGCGCCGTTGATTGATCGATTTCACGGTCTCATTTGAAGTTTTCGGGGTGAAGGATACCTGCTAGGTTGCCCTCGTTGATCCGCTTGAGGGTCAGGGCAGCAATCAGGGCGGCGCCCACACCACTACCGTCTTCGGCGGCCAAGATTTCCACAGGGTCCTCGGCTCGCTTGTTCGTCTTCTTGGGCCAGTCGAGAATCTCCCGCAGAGCCTGGGCTCCTCGCTCCTTGAAGAAGGGATACTTGTTGAACACTGAACCATCAGCACCGACGTGGCAAGTCTCGTAGTTCTTCTTCTTGCAGACGGCAGCAACACCACAGGCCGAAAGGCGAGCAGCTCGTGTGCCAATGAGCTCGGCGGTCTTGCGGATGAGCTCCAGCTCAGGGCGCGTGCAGGCAAGGTTGAGCTTGTTTGAGAAGAGGTCGTATGTCTCCTGCAAGTTCTCGAAGGGGTCCCTGGTAGCAGAAGGTCAGCGAGCGGCCGCGGGATCAGACGAGGAAACAACATACTCCTCAATGAAGGACAAGAAGGAAGCGTCCAGAGTGTAAGGCTTGCGCAAGAGGGCAATGTCTTGGCCCTCAAAGATGTGGACGGCCTGGTTGTCATGAAGATCGACCATGACAAGCCGGAAGATTTCGCCTAGGTAGAGACCAGCGATCATCTTCTCGAATGCCTGTTGGCCAGGACGAGGAGATTCCTTGTCAATGGTAACGTCGTAGGCGGTTCGAGGAAGCACCTTGTGCTCGTTGTCAAAGGCTCCCCACTCGCAGTTGATAGCCATGGGTAGGTCAGGAGGCAGGTTCAGGTGAGCAATCTTGGGAATGGAGCCACAGTTCTCCATGTAGGCTGCGTTGCAGCCAGTGCCGAAGATGCAGCCAATCTTCATCTCCTCATCAGTGTAGGCCGAGGCGATCAATGTACCAGTAGTATCATTAATCAAAGCAGCCAGCTTGATGGGCACACCCTAGTGATTGTTGGTCAGTGGTATATCGTAGACGTTGGTAGTTGCTCAACTTACCCGCCTGTTCAGAGCCTCTTCAAACATGGGGACGACGTTCTCGCCCTCAACACCATCAATGTCGAAGCCCTTGGTCCATCGCTGAAGAATACCCTCGTCGATGTAGTTCTGAGTGGCTGGGTACGAGAATGTGAAACCGAGGGGAAGCTTCTCCATGGTGGAACAATCACCATGGTGTGTCTCGAGGAACTGGTAGAGACAGTCGGCGATGTACTCCCAGAGCTCCTCAGAGGTAGCGGATTTGAGCTCCTCGGGCATGCGATACTTGGACTGGATGATGTCGAACTCGGACTTTTCGTCGGTGAGAGTGATCTGACAGACTCGCAGGTTGGTGCCACCCATATCCAAGGCGAGGTAGGTTCCCGTCTCGTATCCATCGGGGAAGGACATGACCCAAGTAGGGTTCATGGGCTAGAAGCCTGATCAGAAGCGTGCTCAGCGACATAGACCATGTAAACTCACGATACTTCCACCTTCGACACTGAGACCTGGGGCTTTGCGTTAGCCTACCAATCAAAAATGTCACGATTATCAGGCATCATACCCTTGGCAAGCTCCGAGACGAAGTGCTCAGTAATCTCCTTGAGCTTCGCCGTGTCCACAGTGAAGAGCTTCTCCAGCTTGTGGATCTCATCGGCGAGGTCCTTGGGGACATCGGCCATAGATCCTGCCATGATTTGTTGTTAGCGATGAGATTTCGTCTGTCTCGTCGAACAGATGTTTTTTGCTGTGAAGCCAGTGAAAGAAAAAAAAAATCGTGATCAAGCTCGGGAGTGGAAGGTGGAAGAGAAGGTGCGCCCGTTTAACCTTGCCGGCTGTCAGACAGTGATCATCATTCCTCAGGACGGCCGTTAAAGACCGGCAGTTGACAGTGCCTGGCAGCCGGTCCACCGAGATCAATATCCTCGAGGTCTAAATGAACGGCCCTTCTTCCAACATGTTTCTCTCCAGCTTGGAAATCACTGTGACACGGGTTCGTGGCGGTGGGAGCAGGTTGTCGATCGTTGAGGCGAGCTCATAGGTTTATGGGAACGACAAGATGCATATTCAACCTGGCTTTGTCCAACGGCGCACTGCATTCTCACGAGAACTTGAAGACAGCTTCGCCTTCACATGGATGCTCATCTCCACGGCCCAGTTGGCGATGGAGTCAACGGCGTCATCACCACGTATTTTTGCCATGTCTCGTCAGCCCCACCAAGCCATCCTCAACGGGCGAAAGCTAGCTGAGCAAGAACGGCGCCTAGGAGACGGACCATCGGCTCCGTTCCTCGGGGAGAAGGCGATACATCATTCAGAATAAGCACTTGAGCATACGTACCCTTTCGGGAGGGAGGACGACGCGGTCCGAGGCCGACCATTTTGTCTATGAATGTTTGGCGGGGTTTGGCGGGGTAATAGTCAGGCAAATGCTGCTGATAAGGAGGAGGACACGACGTAAAGGCGTAGAGGTAGTCAAGGATACACAAGCAAGAAAAAAAGAGCAATTGGCGAATCTAACCAGGATAAGGGGGACACGGGGTTTTTAAAGCACAAGATGGGGGATGGTGACGGGAGAGAGAGGTGGAGCAGATTGAGGTGAGTCGAGGTGAGTCGCAGCCGTTGAGCGGGAGATGCAGCAACCTCAGGGAGTCGAGTCCAAACCTCGCAGCACGGAGGTCACAGGAATCTACCAGGCCCGAGGGACAGGTGCCAAGCTAAGGTACTTCTACCTGTCGAGAGCTCTGGGGATGTATCCGCCGTCTCACTTTGGCCCTCTTAGGATTGGGCGCCGAGCCAATTGCAGCTCCAGGTGAGACCCAACTCGCCCATCTCTGGCCCCAGACCCTCCTCCGCGGAGCGGTGCATGTGCTGTTAGGTTGTCAATCCTTTGCAGTGGTCTCAGCTACGTAATGTCTTTATCTGACCGCTTGGTCCTGGATAGGAAGAAAAAAGTAAAGTACCACAAATGGAAGTAAAGCACAGCGCAATAAAACAAAATAGCAGCTGCCTGACCAGCATGGTCAAGGTTTGATAAGTTGGCTCCTCAAGGCGGCGGCTTCCGGTGTCCGAGGTGGTGGGTGTGGTTTATTAAATCCAAGCCCTGGTGTCGAGGTCCTGTCGGCCCTTTGTTGGAGGGGCCAACAGCTAGTAGCGATAGTCGACTCAACAACACGTGAATTATATACGCTACATCCAGGAAAGTCTTCTTTGGTTCAACCAGAAAAGGAGAGAGGGGAAGTAAAAAAAACTGCCCGTACACCGACAATGCGGATGGCTTATTCCTCTCCGTCCCCGTGTGCATATGCGCAAGGATCGGGTCGGCTGTCCAGCAGCTTGGTGACATGATGTCAGGTCCCAGCAAGCCACATGTGACCTAAACCCCTTGGTGTTCGTGGGGGGATAAGGCAAGGTACCTAGCTTCTCTGCCGGCCGGGTACCTTGAGCTGCTGCTAGTAATAAGTTTTGGTGATCTGATCTGGCGTTTTGCCTAAAGAGTTATGGCTGTCGTAAGGTCGCTCTAACACAAATGCCAGATAAGGAAGCCTTGGCTAATGAAAACTAAAACATATTCATGCAATAGCTCAAGGCGACCTCCAGCTCAGTATGACAATCTTTATAGATTTTCTATTCGACTTTGTGCATTTCGGTTCATGTGAATCTAGTCCAATGATTCCCGGACTCGGCGCTACTATCTGCCGAACCATCAAGCTTCAGGTGTCCTCTTATTGGCTGACCGAGCTAGCTTACCCTGCAACTCCCGCTGACGCGCCAAATGGGCAACGTATGCTTTTTGGGAGCTTGTCTCAGGAGGGCCCGTGAAATCGAGGTATCTTGCGAGTTGCGAGCTTGCAACAACCAACCTTGACCCCGATCTTCCCAGGTACCAGGCCCCCGCAAATTCATCTCGATCAGCTCTGGGCTTGCTCGATCAATGAGCGACTCTTCCATTTAAGCTGTCATCATGAAGCCGTCCGCGATCGCCACGGCGCTTTTCGGCTTCGTCTCCGCTGCCCTCGCAAGCGCAACCACCGAGACTCAGACCTCCAAGGTCATCCTACCCGCCGACTTCAAGCCTCCCCAGGTCTTCAAGAACGCCAACCTGGTGCACATCATCTCGCTTGAGAAGAACTATGTTAAGGAACAGATCAATGTCCTCATCGAGAATGTCGCATCTGAGCCCCAGACGGAGTACTTTGTGCCATTCACTGCAGACCAGCTGTCTCGAGTAGGCGGCTTCGAAGTCAAGGATCGCAAGGACGCAAGCGCCGGAACGTTTGTGGCCGAGACGGTCGAATATGACCCCCTCAGGTAATTCTGTCTGATCCTGGATAGTTTGGAGCTCGTGCTGATCCCATTGTTCATCCAGTGATGTCCAGTACTACCGCATCCAATTGCCGGCGCCTCTCAAGCCTAGTGCCCAGCAGACTCTCGGCATCACCTTCTATTACCTCAAGGCCTACTCTGCTCTGCCTGCAGCCGTTCCTCAAGACGAAAACCAGTTCCTCGTATACAACTTCTCCGTCTACGCCCCATCGGCCTATCCCACTCTGAAGCAAAAGACGGAGGTCAAGGCTGCTTCTTCCTCCATCCCCGACTACACAAAACTGCCCGGGACTGGTGATATCAAGGAGTTCCCCGTCAAGCAGGGTGCTAAGCTCACGTACGGTCCCTTCGGCGAGAAGCCAGCGGGTGCCGTTTCCCCAGCTCGCGTTCGGTTCGAGTTCACCAAGCCCGTCACCCACGTTGCGGAGCTCAGCCGTGACATCGAAGTCAGCCACTGGGGCGGCAACATTGCCTTCGAGGAGAGGTACGATCTGTACCACCGCGGCGCCAACCTCTCGACCCTCTTCAACCGAGTCAAGTGGGCACAGGCTCAATTCTACAACCCACCTACCCATGCTCTCAAGGAGCTGCGAGTCCCTCTCCAGATCGGGAGCGTGGATGCATACTTTGTCGATTCCATAGGAAACGTCTCGACGTCTCGATTCCGAAGCAACTTGCGAGAGTCTCTACTCGAGTTGAAGCCTCGATACCCCCTGTTTGGTGGCTGGAAGTATCCCTTCACCATCGGATGGAACTCTGACGCTTTCAATTTTGTGCGCAGAACTCCCACTGGCGGCTATATTCTCAAGGTTCCTTTCCTTGAGGGTCCCAAGCAGGCGGAAGGCGTCGAGTATGAGCACATCAATATTAAGGTCCTTCTCCCTGAGGGTGCCGAGTAAGTCTTTGAGTCCATGACCATCTGCCCCGTGTCTAACAGTGAGATAGGAACGTCAAGTTCTACACCAATATTCCCGAGTCGTCCATTACCGCCACGTCGATTGATCTCACCAAGACGTACCTCGATACTGTTGGCCGAACGACCGTTACCGTCAAGGCGAGAAACTTGGTGGACGAGTTCAGGGATCGACAGCTCATCATCTCCTACGATGCGCCAGTGTCGAGTGCTCTGCGAAAGCCTCTGATAATTTTCTCCAGTGTTCTGACGCTCTATATTGCGGCCTGGGCGCTTGGCAAGGTTGAGACGGGATTCAAGCCAAGGAAATAAGGTTTATAGAGGTGGAGCGGTGGTCATGTTTTTGAGCGCTCTTCATACTTGCATGGACAGCGGGAGCGGCTCCTTGGCACACGATGTAAAAAATGTAACATAGAAAGGGATTTTGTTGATTGAAACAGATTTCGACTGCGAGTTCGACATGTTGAGTGTATGACCGTCATCTGACACTGCATGGCAGGGGCCAGCCTTTTTCAAACGGTGAGGCTTTGAGTCAACAGAGCCACCATAAGGCAGCTAGGGCTTGGCAAGCCCAAATACTTGGTGGTTAAGTCCGCAGACGCGGCCAGCACTCTGAGGGTGATGGTGTGTGGAGTAGGTGGGCGAGGCACGTTCCGATGGTCATCCCGGTCAAAGGACCCCTCCCTCTCCTTGCTTTGCGTGGTGGTGGCATGGGTTGCAGACCAAAAGAAACCGGGCAGACGCCAGCGACAAGCCAACAGGCTCGTATAAGATGAAGAAGGGATCCCTCCCCAGAGCCTCCTTCATCCTTTTGCACTCTCCTACTCGACTATAAAAATTCTCCAAACGTCAGGCTCACCTTTGGAACCTAAATTCTACCATTCCTTCTGAGTTTTCCATCCACTCAATCTCTCCCTCGTCACATCTCGCTCCAACTTGGACAAACTATCATACTACTCTCTTACCTACCTATCACAACCAAGCCCGGAGCAACACAGCTTCAAATTCGCCAGAATGTGCTTCCGAACTGAGCCCAGGACAAAGTACTACTACCATGAGGAGATCATCCCCGCTCGGCGTCACCACGGCCATCATCATCACCACCACCACCACCACTCCCGCTCTCCCCGGGCCAGCTACACCAGCGTCACACGGCGGTCCTACAGCCACAGCCCGCGGACCAGCGGGGCCGTCGTCTACGAGTCTCGCTATGTCTGAGACTAACCCACCTACATAAAAAGAGCAACGTCTAGACTCGCACCAAAATGATGACGTTGTGCTGAATAGATTTGGTGAACTACTTTTGTCCCTGGCGGTTAGTTTTTAGCGGCATTGGCGGCTTTTTTTTTTATGTACAACGGAAGATGCGGGATGTATCATAGGATCTGGATTGGGGGTGGACGAATGGCAAGGCAATTATTATGTTAAAGCAGGGCGTTTCGTTTGGTCAGATCGTGGGTAGGGCAGGGCAGGGCAAGCAATACGACGAAGTGGGTTAGAAACTTTACATTTGACGATAACGCGAAGCAAGACACTCTCACAGAAGACACGTAATTTTTTCTTTCTTTTCTTTGAGCCTCACTGCTGTCCTCCGGGAGCTACGGACCGTGTACCATGACATATTTTGTCCTCAGATGGTGTCAAAGAGGCCCCAAAGCCGATGGCGCCTGTTGACTGACGTACCTATCGCCTTCGGCTGAGGCGGAGGGTCCCGCATTTCTCACTTGAGCTGCAGGGCTGGATCGAAGCCGGTGTGTGTGTGCATGACATCACTCTGCATTCTGTCACCATCATCGCCAAAAAAAAGCTTGGGGCGACGCGCCGGTTCCAAGTGTGTAAGTGCACACAAAGCTGAAAAGGAAGAAGGTGGTGCGGTACGATCTATCTAGGCTGCAGAAAAAAGCAGGGAATATGGCATCGTCAACGTCAGTTCCCCCCAAGGGTCCGAAAGGGTCCTTCTGTGGATTGTTTAAAGCCTGCACACCCCTGTCTGCAGCATCCGGGGAGCTCTTACATCCCCTTGTATGTATGTGTGCATCGAACTTCTGATTGATGCCGACGATTTTCTCAGAGAAGCATTCTGCGCCGACTCTTACATACCGTACAGTGTAAGCACCTACCTGTTGGTGATATCATGACTGCTTTCTGGTTGTTTGCCTAGCTGGTGAGATGGAAAGCTGGGTGGATGCTCTTGCAACCTGAGTAAAGCTGACGACATAGAGAAAGCGCAGTCCGCCAGACAACTCCTTCTAGGTAGATTCATAAAGGAAGCGAGCTTTTCGAGGCTCTCGCATTCAACATGTCAGTTCAACTTTCAACATCTATCCCCAGAGTTTCTACGTCTTTTTAGAATTGCTGCCGGTCATCACCAAACCACAATGTCGCGCTTTAGCTACGACACGTCTGCTTCACCACGCATTGGCTCATATGCCATGGAATCCCCAGTTGACATGAGCGTGTCCCACAGGAACCGCGCACTCTCCATCCGCTCCAACAAATCGAACCGGGGCTCCGGCTCCGGCGCCTCCGCCAAGCGGGGCTTCTCCTTCAGCTCTCTTCGCGGCCAGGTACAGCCCGAGCTGTCCCGTAAGCTTTTCCGCCTCATAAAGTCCGACAACAACCTCATCAGTGCCCACGAGACGGCTGGCCGTGAGCGCGTCTCCATCGCAACGCAGCTGTCGGAATGGGGCGAGCACACCGGCGACGATGCCATCAGCGACATCTCGGACAAGGTTGGGGTCGTCCTGAGTGAGATGGGAGAGCAGGAAGACGCATATGCTCACTCGCTCGATGATTCTCGAGCGGTCCTCAAGGCCATTCGGAACACGGAGAAGAGCGTTCAGCCCAGCCGAGATCACAAGGACAAGATTGCCGATGAGATTCAGCGCCTGAAGTTGAAGGAGCCCACAAGCACAAAGCTACCTGTGCTCGAGCAGGAGCTGGTGCGAGCTGAGGCTGAAAACCTGGTTGCGGAGGCTCAGTTGACAAATATCGTGCGTTACCACTTACACAGAGCTACCCATAGACCATTGCTGACAGCCCCAGACCCGACAGAAGCTCAAGGAGGCTTACGCTGCCGAGTTTACCGCCACTATTGAGCGCGCCGAGAAACAGATTATTCTGGCCAAGCATGGCCGACGTCTGCTGGAACTCCTTGATGACACGCCTGTGGTGCCAGGTGATACTCGGCCGGCATTCCAGCACTCCGCCCAAGCTCGCCAGATCCTCAACGACTGCGAAGACGACCTCCGAGACTGGCGGCCCGAGTCCGAATCCTTTAGTACGCCTGCCCAGAGTCGATCACCGAGTCTGAAAGGGAAGGAAAAGGAGCCACTAGCTGTTGAGGATACTACTTCTCCGGTGCAGTCTGAGGGGACTCCCCAGGTGCCGATTGAGGCCACCCCAGTGCAGTCTGAGATTCCGCCTACTCAGAGTGGGACGAAGTCTTCCATTTACGCCGAAGTTGCAGGCTGAGATGATGGTTGTTCTGCTAATCAGGACTTGAGCCAGGTCTCGTGAATTTTCGGATGGTGTTTATTTGGCGGGTGGTTGTTTCGTTTTCGCAAGCACATGGTGTATTCTTGGCTGTTGTTAGGTGTTTTACGTACCGCCTGTCTTAGTCCAGCTCTATCCGGGTTTCATTTGTCTTGTACCAATGTGTTTTCGAGTGTGCTGTACCACTATATCCCATACGCTTACCTGCTTTTTTTATGTCAGTTGAATCAGAATGGTTATCTTGAGGTCTTGCTTTTGAACCAAGTGCATGGGGGTTATTGCGCATGTGACGAGCTATATCAAGTCTGGGGCACTAGAGCGGAGTGAACGTGGGACAGCTCGCACAAAGCCTTGGCCAAGGCCCGAGGCTGAGCTTTGTCGATAATTCTTGGATCACTCGGCACCAATCGATATGAGGTGATCGTTGGCGTGGGTCAGGAGCGCACTTTCTAGGAGTGTTGAGAGGCTTTTTCTCGGGAAATGGTGTGGATGGATGGGTCGATTGCCGTGTTGTTGGACAAATGAGACGGGCATCTTCCGGTTACGGAACAGCAAGAAATTTTCAATGAGACATATGAATGGTGCGAGGGCATGCCGGAGGAAGGAATACAAGCTTTCCTTGGTATAGGAGGCAAGGAACAACGCCAAGTTGTTTGAAGCTGTATCAACATTTGACATCAAACTGTAGGGCCAGCCAAGGCTGGCTGCTCACAAACTAAAGTCCATACAGGCTCGTCGGCCAAGATATGTTGAACTTCGGGCTGTCGGCTTGGCTGTGTGGATCTAAGAGTCGATGGAAACAGATCCAATTTGGCACAAGAAGACCCATCTCGTTATGTCCAAACCCAGTTAGCTTCCGGTCAGCATCCTCCGGCTTCCGATGCAATTCTGATCTCCCGTTGCTGCATCCCAATCCCGCCCCCTTTTCCATTCTCCCGTCTAGGCACTACTACTACGTCGGTACTGTACTGTGGTAGGGCGACCCTGTAGCGAGTTCGGGGCAGCCAGCTAAAACAGACCTCGGCCAACCTGACCCAGAACTGCCGACGACCGCGGGAGGCTTCAAAGCACAAGCTCGAGCGAATTGCCGCCTCGGACAGTACCTAGGTGTATTTTTATTCCCCAATCTCTTCCCTTTTCCCCCCCTCCCCTTTTCTCCCTTCTTTCCGGGGCTGCTCCACTACAGGCGGCCCCCCGAAAGAAGCTTTGCAAGCTGTTGATGCTCCGGCCCCAAGGCTCCCGGCTACTGTTGCAGAGGTCGCTCCAGCTGCTGCTACAGCCCGCCCGCCGCTCACTGCTGCACACTCCCTCCGCAGCGCCGCCGCCGCCGCTGCTGCTGCTCCGGGAACCGCTGCGGACACCGCTGGTACAGGGACCACCCGCACTGCCGCTGTCGCCATCTCGAGGGCCTGGCCGGGCCAATTACATCGCAACCCTGGCGACACGCAGCTCTGGGACCAGGCCGAGCCTGACCCAGCAGAGGAGTAGTACCCCGCCCCCTCTATCTTCTGCCACCACCACCTCCTCCTCTTCGACGCCCTCCTCCAAAATTTCTTCTCGTCGAACTGCCCAGATTGCTCGACACCTCTCCTCACCAGCCGGTCCCGTCTCCAAGCAGCAGCAGCCCACAATGGCCTCCCCCTACACCGTCCGCAAGGTCGCGGCTCCCAACACCCTCGAGCACCGCGTCTACATCGAGAAGGATGGCCAGCCCGTCTCCCCCTTCCACGATATCCCCCTCTACGCCAACCAGGAGCAGAACATCCTGAACATGGTTGTTGAGATTCCTCGATGGACCAATGCCAAGCTCGAGGTATGTCTCCTCAATTGAACAACTCTATACACCTTCTTGTTGTTGTGTTTCTCGACAGCTGGCACCCGTCGTCAGCTGTCGTGTGCCTCAAAATTACCCCTCCCCCTCCTTTGGGCGTCACCGTCTCCCCGCGACAAAAACAACCCGATGCTAACCAAACTGCCCGCCAGATCTCCAAGGAGGAGCTCCTCAACCCCATTAAGCAGGACATCAAGAAGGGCAAGCTTCGATATGTCCGAAACTGCTTCCCCCACAAGGGCTACCTCTGGAACTACGGTGCCTTCCCCCAGGTATGACACCATCAAAAATTCGAATGTGACCCTCTATCACACACACAGACTGCTGACCGCCAAACTGCCCAGACCTGGGAGGACCCCAACACTGTTCACCCCGAGACCAAGGCCAAGGGCGACAACGACCCTCTCGACGTCTGCGAGATTGGCGAGCTCGTCGGTTACACTGGTCAGGTTAAGCAGGTCAAGGTCCTCGGTGTCATGGCCCTCCTCGACGAGGAGGAGACTGACTGGAAGGTCATCGTTATTGACGTCAACGACCCTCTTGCTGCCAAGCTGAACGACGTCGAGGATGTCGAGCGACACCTGCCCGGTCTCCTCCGTGCCACCAACGAGTGGTTCCGTATCTACAAGATCCCCGATGGCAAGCCCGAGAACCAGTTTGCCTTCACCGGCGAGTGCAAGAACAAGAGGTGAGTCGGCTTGTGTGTGTGTGCTGGTCGATATTGATAGCTAACCAAATCCCAGCTACGCTCTTGACGTTGTCCGCGAGTGCGCCGAGGCCTGGGACCGCCTCATCACCGGCAAGACCCCCGCTGGTGGCGTCTCTACGTGAGTATTCTCAAGTGTCGCTTTCTTGGATGAGGCTAATCTCTGTGCAGCACCAATGTCACTGTTCAGCAGTCTCCTTCCCGTGTCGCTCCTGAACAGCTTCCTCCTCTGCCCCCCAACGAGGACCTCCCCGCCGAGAAGATCGACAGCTCCATTGACAAGTGGTTCTTCATCAGCGGTGCCTCTGCTTAAGTGCGCAAAGACGCTCTTGCATAAAAAGGATAGGTCTGGTAGACATGTAGTGTTTGCAAAAAAAAGATTTGGGCACCAAATACTCCAGAACAATACAAAAAAAGTTGGTCAATTGCCGGTACTATACAAGACTGTGATGTCGTCCCAGTGGGGGGCCGTAAGAATATACAGGAGTCCTCGCTTCCTCAAAACGCCGTCGATGCATAATAGTGATACAATATTGCGGTATTTTAATCGGTCAAATCGGCTGCCTTTTGCAATTGGCGCGAGTGTCGGTCTACCTCCTCAACCAGTCCCTTAATGTTGATCTTTTGGCAGTTAAAGTTGAGCTCCTTGCCATCCTCTGCAGCCAATTAGCCATTGATCACCGCTGGGGATCTATATAAGAGGGAACCCGTACTGAACTTGACGCGTAGAGAGCTGGGCTCTTTAGAATCTCGGGGCAAGACGGTTGTGGTGATGGCTGTGCCGTTCGCTCGGGCGGTCGGAGGCATAAATGTCAGGAACAGGCGAGCGGGCTTTGCGCAGGCGGAGAACGGGTTGAACTTGGCCGTGACCTCGGTCATGAATTTGGTGATCATCTTGACGGCTGGAGGGGATAGTGCGCGGGGGCAATTGGCTGGACCTTGGGGATCGAACGTTGTCGTCTCGATAAGTGCTCGCTGGCGGGCTTGCGATGCTGAAATTTCGGGGTTTGAGTTGCTTGCCTCGGTAGATGCATATGGGCCTAGTGGGGGTAGACTCGACACCTGCAACGTCATGACGCCTTGGGGGGACCACGTTTCGAGAAGGATTGCATTCTTTCTATCACCATAGATCTGCCGCCTTTCCATACCGACGAAAAATATTTTCTCCTATAGCTCAAGATGTCCTTTGAAGGGCTCCAGGAGCGCCTGACGGCTCTGCAGGAGACGACCACGCAGCTCAGGGAGCTCATTGACCGGCTCGCGACGCTCGAATTCAAGCCCGGCTCCGTACCCCTGGCGGCCGACGAGGAGAACAGCGTGAGCGGCGAGCTCAGCGCGGAAATCACAAGCACGCTACGGGATGGAGAGGAAGAGCACGAACTTCTGCAGGAGGAGGTGGAATATGCTCGCGGTGCAGAGCACGATAAAACTAGGTTAAAGGAGGGCGTCGAAAAGATAGGAAAGGAGCTTGCAAGGTAAGGGCTTCTTTGACAGCTCCATGATATCCCGGACTGACCAAGTCGTAGCTGCCGTCTATCATTCCGAAAAGCACGACTATCCGCAAAACACAGCCTCGCGCAGGCGCAGAGGCTAGAACGCGAGCTTCTCATCACCTCCTTCTCGCAACCCGCCTCAGAAACCGGCTCCCCCCACCCCGACGACGAGAAGCCCGCCCGACCCGTACGCCATCACCACCATCATATGCAACAACACCAGCACTCCAGCCTCACCGAGGAAGATCAGCAGGCGGTTGGGGCAAGCGCCAATGTGACAAACGCGATGCGACGCACGCACGAGCTAATCCAGGCGGAGCTGGCGCGCAGCGAATACGCGCACCAGACGCTCACTGAGTCATCTGCTGCGCTGAAGCAGCTGAATGAGTCGTACGGCTCGTTAGATACTATGCTTGCTAGCTCGAGGGATCTCTTGGGCACGCTGCTGCGATCGCAGAAGAGTGACACGTGGTACCTGCAGACGTCGCTCTATATGCTGCTCGTGACGCTAGGATGGCTAGTCTTCCGGAGACTGCTGTACGGACCCTTGTGGTGGCTCGTCTGGCTACCCCTGAGACTCCTATTTGGGATAGGAACCACAGCTGGCGGTGCAGTGATGCATGCGCGGTCTGGGGCGGGCAAGGTGGAGGAGGTTGGGCAGGTGAGCAAGGGGGCTCCGGTGGAGGGGCTGCCGGAGGAGGATCTGCCCACGGTGAAGGTGGGCAGTGGGCAGGAAGCAGAGGTGCTGGAGGAGGTGGACAAGATTGTGAATGTTATCAAGGATGCGGATGAGCTGGGGAATATTCCTGTGGGAGAGGGCGATGCGGGCAGTGCGCGGAATACCAAGAAGAGGATGTGGGAGGAGCCAGAGGTGGTTGATCAAGGACGACCCAGGGATGAGCTCTAAGACGGGCCTCATCCTTAACTTTTAACAATTATATATAACATAATCAACGCCCAACACATCTCATCACTTATATCAGGCGTGGTGCCACAATGTTAACGTGAATATCTGGCTTGGTAGAGAGGTCCTGGAACATGCGGGTTCAACTACTGTTCCTCGTGAAATCATAACGAACACGTTGATCGACAACACAAGCCCTAGTTCATGTGGTTGCCTAGCTGAAGCGATGAGGGGGCATGGCATAAGACCCATATTGTGACCAGCAGCTCTCCCGTGCACCTGAGGCTGTGGTCATCCTTCTGGGCCTCTGGATTGGATGTTAAATGGACTTATTCTCTCGGCAGCTGTCGACAACCTGGTAATGGCTGGGTATTAGTCCAACTGGAGGATTTACGCTACTCCTATATGCGAATGCGCATCATGGTTTGGCTCGGAATTCAAGATTCTATTCAACGCCCCCCCCCCCCCCTGACTCTCTACCTGAAGCGACATCATATGAGCCTCCAAGTTTCTATAAAATTCGAAAAAACTCCACCGTATCCTTTTTTGCTCAAGTCATTCGGACCAGCTTTACATGAAACGACTCGGGGAGTACTACAAGTCATCATGTGCTTCTGCCTCCCCGCCGGACCAGACAAGAAACCCTCTACTGGTCCAAAGAAACCCTCCAAGCCAATCACACTAGAGCTCCCCTTTAACCTGAACCATCGCATCTTTGGTAGCTCGAAGCGCCCCAAGATCTTCTTGGGCAGAAGAGGTGGCGGAATAGGCGGAGGTATAGGAGATTCAACGACTGGGCCATCATCATAAAATCAACAGACTAGGGCGACGTGCCCATATTGAGACAAAGCGAGAGGAGGACCCTTGTTGAAGGAAGGGTGTATGGTTGCATGCACTGGTTGAAACGTGGTGTGGTTCAAAATCAGGTTCGCTGGGGGGCGATCTGGGCGACCTCGCTGATCCAGGGAAGACCGAGCTTCTTCATCTCGACTGCCAGTTGGAAGAGATAGTCAAGACTTGGCGCAGGTTAGTCATCCGACATGTTTGACATGATGGCAAATGATATCTTACCTCTCGCACTGGGTCTTGGCCTTGTGGACATTGTCACCCCAGACATAGACACCGTGGCGGCGGACAAGAACAGCATATGTGTCAGGGTACTTGTCCATAGCCTCCTCAAGGTACTCGGTCAAGTCTTCCTCATGGGGAGTGTTCTCAATGACCGGGATGCGAAGGGTATCATGATAACCTAGGTTGCCCGTCTTGGTCATACCACGACCAAAGCCCTTGATCTGCTCAATGTTGTTAATCTCGAAGACGCGGTCCTTTCCAGGGCCCTGGGCCTCAAGCAAGAGAGTGACAAGCACAGCCCAGTGAGAGTGAGTGTGGATGCAGCAGCCAGCACCTCGGCGGGTAAAGGCAGCAAGGAATAGAGGGGTACACTGAGAGGGCTTGTAGCAAGGGGGCGAGCGCAAGTAGGTGCGCTGCTTGAGCTTGTTGTGGTTAGGATCCTGCTCAGAGATGGACATGACATAGATGTCAGTGTTCTTCATGAGTTCCTTCTGGACGCCCGATGGGGCAATGTAGACGAGGTCGCTAAGGCCATGGTGTAAGTATCATCATATATGTGAGACAATTGTCGTCAGAAATTGAAGGTTAACAAAGGCCTGTGAATACGAATTGATGGCATGGTTGAAAGATCCTCCCTTCCCTCACTTGAGAAAAGGAACAAACAACGCGGCAGCCATACGCATATTCGAGCAGAGCAAGGCGCATTCTCAACAAACATGGGCGAAGAAAGTCCAATGGCGGGGTCGCGGGGTAGATGACCGGACTGAAAAACTCAAGTGAGAACGTACTCATCTCGAATAGAGCATCCGCCTCCAGTTCCCGTGACCCAGCCCAGAGTCCAAAACTTGGCGCACAGCGAGGGAATCAGGTTGGCCGGGTGGTTGGGGTCTTCGGATGTGATGAGGGCATCGCCAACCGGGCGCGGCTTCTCAGCCTCATCGTAGAACTCAGGCATTGCCGCCGAACCAGGCGTACCGGAGCGCCGTGATATTGGCCTGTCTCTTTCTTTCTGCGGGGGTCTCTCCGATCTCAATCGGAGCAGCCAAGACGGAAGACGGAGTCCTAGCGGTAGCGGCAGCGGTTCAGGCCCGGGAGAGGACAATGGTTCTGTTCCACGGTAGAATGAGATGATACGGAGCGGAGAGTAGTGCGATGGCAGCAGATGTTGGTGCCGAAATGACGGGAAATGGTCAGTTTGTTCAATCTTAATCGGATGCCGCACCTGCCTCGGACCTGGGTCAGCAGCCTGTGACTGGCTGAGAAAAGCTGGCAGGAGCTCCTGGTGCTCCGTGCGGTTGAGCGTCACCGTCCTTTCGACACTGTGGATCCCTTATGAAGCTTTCTGTCCACTGAAAGGCCAGAATGGCTTCTCCAAATCAAGTGAGGTCATGGCTGCCCAGCCCAACGCAACTTTTAACAATCAGAAACGACGGCTTGAGAACGTTGGACGCTCCGTTGCTACCACTGGGTAGCGCCCGAGACGGGCTATTTGCCTAGGAGGCTGAGTTACTCTACCTATCATCACCAAAACCCAACGATAAGATCTTTGGGAACTGCATGAGATCCAGCTGGCAAGGAGCAGAATTTTTCCCAGGATTCTTTTTTTTTTTTTTCGCCGCCCTACGTAATTGCAAGGGATTGCTGGCCTTGGCCTTGATATGTGAGGTTGTATTGCGTTTGGTGAGGTGGCAAGCAAGGTGAGGTGAGGTACAGTACTACGTGGGCGAGCTGAGCTATGAATAGGAACGGGACGGGCAGGCTAAGCGAAATGGTAGGGGAATTTCGCGGACGGGGGAGCCGGGAGCGGTCGAAAGGCGAAAATTGATCCATTGGCGATGCCTCAGGTACAGTGATCACGATCCTGTCGCGCATTGAGGATCCGACGACGGAGGGAGCTGGGGGAAATATCACCTCGGTGCATGAACCTGGTCCAGGAGGCTCATCTTATCTGGCTGACTCGATCAGCACTGCTCAGCGGATAAGTGCCATTGACGGGGGGACGTCTTGCTTGTCTGATACAGCAAGCGGTCACCAAACGGGGGAATGATAGCCTGCAATAGGTGGAAGAGCGAGGGCCTTGGAAAAGCGGCCTGGGCGTCTTATCACCCAGGATGCTCTCCGGTCTTTAATATCACGGTGGATATTACTCCGTCATTTAACGGCTTGGCCCTGGATCGGCTGAACCGTTTTCAGCTCGCAGCCGGTGCTCGACACCAGAGCCGGCCCAAGGTATCACAATGGGTCTGGGCGACACCGGGAAATTTTGCTAGAGCACCTGGACCGGGCTCGTATTCATGCAAGGCGACGACGAGCCGACTGGCCAATGGTCAACTAGCTAGACAGCGTTACAGGTCACAACACAAAGGGAGCCATCAATTCATCCACACAGCTTCCGACACGCGCCGGCAACGCGCCACCAGCGGCGAACACTGCTGGAAAAGCTTGTGCAATGCCGGACTGCTTCCTGTCTGCGAAGAGAGTTTGTTGGGTTGTGGTGGTGCGCGGTTGACTGACGAAGCTTGACAACACCCTTCAGTCATGACGCCTGTGTTAGCCCAAACACCTGCATACGCCAGCAAAAGAAATGGTGTTCACCTCTGGAACTCTCTGGCCCGGGAATGGCGCAGAAGCACATTTCTGTCTCGACGATGGCGCTGGGTGAGGGCAAAGCATTGCGCCTCTCGAATGCGTGTTATTGTTGACTTTGGATCTCGAGCACTGCCTAGTCTAACGTTTGGCAGTCTCAGCGAGATTCCAGCTCCTCTCCACCGCAGCCCCCAAACCTGTTATTGTCTAGCTCGCGGCCACCCCCTGAGACAGACTCAAGTCCAATCGACGTTGAGAGATCCGACGCTAGTGCCGGAAACTAGGCGCCGTGCCCAGCAAACATCGCAACGGGGAGCGTCATTTGGGTGCTGGAGGTCTGGGGTTGACGGTGGACGGCAGTCTGAGTCCAGACAAAGGGAGGAGATGGTCTGGCCGAGAGCCGACTGAATATTCAGATGGTGGCCAAGTCGCCCAGCAACACGAGGTGAAGGAGGCGAAGCCGATCGTGATGGATGGACGAGTGGAGGATCGTCCATTGGTGGGTCTTCTCCCAACGTCTTTCATATCATCTGGCACTACCGACTTGACCACAATTCGATCATCGATCCGTCTTCAAGGCGGAGAAACATGTCGAGACAGAGAAAGAATCGTCGCGGAAGAAAAAAAGCAAACGATCTGCATGGAGCCGGAATTGCAGGACATGCCCGGTCGAAGTGGCCGTTTCCCCTCTGGTCAGGCCATGGCAGGCCGCAGACCAGGGCAAGCAGGGACAGCAAATTAGTGGTGTTCTGCTGGATCATGGCTTGCAAAATTAAAATTGAGGTCGGCCGGCTTCCCCAGACACACATTGTGCACATCCCAACCCCGTCGATCGGCAGGCCCATCTCAGCTCACGCCCATGTCGCTTCCAATGCCTAACGAAGCAGCCAGTACAGTGCACTTTGTGACTTGGTGGCTACCGTGGCACGATGCACCGCGGACGTGTTCTCGGTGGGTGGAATCACGAGTGCCTCGACAGGGCAATGTTGATATGATACAGACGCAGATATGCATCATGCACAACCAAAAACCCAAGCAGCAAGGGCCAGACAGAGTCTGCCCAGACGCGGCAAGCGGCTTAATCAGGCCGAAGCATGCTGGGTCCCTCGCAGTCCACAATCCTGAGCCGATGGACCCAATGGGCTGCAATGCTAGCGCCCCGGCATGGGTCTTCACACCCATGTGAGAGAGCATGGGTTCCATCCCCGATGGACCAAGCCAGCCTTGGCGTGGTTTGCCCCTGTTTCTGCGGCTTTGACCCTGAGCTGTTGTTGACTTTGGCGACATTGTGACCTGTGACTTTGGGGCTTCCCCTTGAGTCCTAGACTTTCTGTCGGCCTGGGGCAGCGGCCCCTTTGCCGTGGTCTGCCCTTCATAAGGACCAAGCCGACCCCGTCGCGTGCTGTAGTTTCTCCCTTCTTCCTCCTCACCTTCGCTGTCAACCGTCGTTCGTTAGACAACTCGAGTCTTCTTCACACTCTCGCTTTGCTTGCTTGAGACTATCTCTTGTTTATTCTATTAATTCTAATATCAACCACCAAAACAACAACAACCAAGATGCGTTTCACCTCCATCCTCGTCGCTGGCGCCTTCGCTGCCATGGCCTCTGCCCAGAGCAAGACCGCTGCCCTCTCCCCTGCCCAGGAGTCCCAGGTGAAGTGTATTGACGCCTGTGACCCCGGCGATGTCAAGTGCCAGTCTTACTGCATCACTGTACGTTTTCTCGAGTTCAGATTTGAGACTCGAATCGTTCGACTAATACCAAACCCTCAAGGTCCCCTCTCCCGATGAGAAGCAGGTCAACGCCACCAACGAGTGCGTTGCCGGATGCGACAAGGGCAATGGCAGCCCCAAAGCGACCGAGAAGTACTCTGCCTGTCTCCAGGACTGTGTTGCCAACAACTACTGGAAGACCGTTGACGGTACTCCCCGTGAGACCTCCGGCTCCGACTCCAAGGACAGTGGCGATGACTCTTCCTCCAAGGGCGCCAAGGCCACTGGCTCCGACTCTGACTCCACTGCTACTGCTGCCGCCTCCGCCTCCGGCTCTGACTCGACCGATGCTTCCAAGACGGACTCGAAGGACTCTGACTCGTCCTCCACCGCTTCTGGCTCTGCTGCTTCCTCCAGCTCGACCGGCAACGCTGCCCCTGTCGTCGTCGGTGGTGTCTCCCTCCTGGGTCTGGCTGCTGCCGTCCTTGCTCTGTAAATTGGACAGCCCGTCGGTGTCTGGTTATTTGGAGGGAAGGATTTAATGGGTTTTAGAGCGGTAATGATGGTTGGAGTTTGATATCAAACATGATCATGTTGGCAGCGTGAGAGGAGGGCCTCGTGGCTGGGTCGTTTTTTCATGGACAAAGTTGGGACACGTTTTGCGTTCACATAGCGCTCGATACATGGGCATGAATACAATACCACCTTTGGCGCTCTGCGTCACTTGAAAATCATGGAGTGCATCTTCGTAGCGCGATTTGTCCGAAACAGTGAGGTTGTGATAGCTTTAAAGTCGTGCTATGTGATTGGCTGACGGATCCGAATTGGGTGCATGGGGCGGCCGCTTAATCAATAAGCGAAATGAACACCTCGCCAACGTTGATGAGACAGTAGAGTCAGTCAAATTTTGCAGACTTGTTGGTGAGACAGTCTCTTCAGGATTACAGTCCGATCGCGACGTGTTAGATTTACGCGTCTTGCAAGCTTTTAGCTTGCTTCTTTGTTGCCGACTTTCCACCTCAAGCTTCCATGAATGACATTCAGCTTGCAGATGCACCCTTGACGCCACGACGCCCCCTTTGGTTCCGGGCCAGGTTCACAATGGACGAGTCTTCTCTTACTAAGCCCCGGGTGGCCGGTATGTGCCCCCGTAATGCGACGGCAGTTGAGTTTGATAACGGCCTTCCTTATCACTGATGTCACTGGGCTGTGCGGAGAAGAAGCCAGATCCTGTCCCCAGATATCTATCTACTATTGATGGGCTGTTGCTGGCTTGGACATGGAGTTGACTGATGAGACAGACCAGCGGCACTGGCGAATCATGCTCCTCGGCTCAGGTTCCATAAAGGGTCCTGCATTGGATTTCAACTAGCAGTGGAAGCTCTGGAACAACAATAGGATTCTAGAAATACGGCCCTTCTGTTGTTCGTGGTAGCTTCATAATTGCAGAGTGGGCTCAATGGGACATTCTGTTCATTTCGAGTAATGAGCTGACAGCAGGGACCTCCAGAGTCCGGTCTTCTCGAGCCTTCCATGAGCAATTCAGAATGGAACTGTCGGCCGAGGCTTAGTTGGGAAAGTCGGTACCTTCCGTCCCCGCGCCCATAGGAGGCAGGTGAGGTACCTGACATCCGGCACCCGCACTTTTCCTGCCTTAGCGGGCACCTTCCCCCCGCCCTGCGCCTAGCACAGATCCCTGAAATTTAGGGCGGCTCTGAGCTTCTACGTGTCCTCAACACTAAGGCCAGCAAGCTCTCCACCCTTTGTAAAGACAAAGACGCCACCTTTTCCTCTTCAGCTTTCTCTCCATCCAACCTCACTCTTGGAATTCTGTCTCCTCGAGCGGGAATCCCCTCACCGAGTTGTGATCATTTCTCCCTCGCGACCCATCACGATTGTGATTCTTCCCCTTGCTCAATTCCCTTTACACTTGCGCCGCGCGCCTGTGACGTTTGGAACTCGTTCAACGGAGCTACCTCGTTACTACATCCACAATGAAGCTCAACGCTGCTGCGGTGGCCATGTCGGCCGCTGGCCTCTTCGCTGGCAATGTCCGCGCTGAGGACGCAAAGGCCGATAAGGCTTCGCCTGCTATCCCCAAGCTCCCTACCTTTACTGTAGGTTCTCCCTGGCGCGCTTTCTACAGCTCCCCAACACTTCCGGAGCTTCCAACCAGCTTCTGCTGCGACCAATTGAAAGCTAACATGACATCCGGTAGCCTACCAACATCAAGGCCGACTTCCTTGAGCAGTTCACCGACGACTGGGACCAGCGATGGAAGCCCTCTCACGCGAAGAAGGACACGTCTGGCTCCGACAAGGAGGGTGAGGAATGGGCCTACGTCGGCGAGTGGGCTGTCGAGGAGCCCATCAAGTACAAGGGAATGGAGGGCGATAAGGGTCTTGTTGTCAAGAACCCTGCTGCGCACCATGCCATCTCGGCCAAGTTCCCCAAGAAGATTGACAACAAGGGCAAGACTCTCGTCGTCCAGTACGAGGTCAAGCTTCAGAGTAAGACACCCTCATGAATATTGGTTGTGGATAGCCGTGATATGCTGACGCTTGCATTTTCAGATGGCCTTGAGTGCGGTGGTGCCTACATGAAACTCCTCCGCGACAACAAGGCTCTTCACCAGGAGGAGTTTGGAAACACCACTCCCTATGTGATCATGTTTGGTCCTGACAAGTGCGGCCACACCAACAAGGTCCACTTCATCTTCAACCACAAGAACCCCAAGACGGGCGAGTACGAGGAGAAGCATCTCAGCTCTTCTCCCACCGCCAAGATTACCAAGACGACCGAGCTCTACACCCTGATCGTCCATCCCAACAACACCTACACCATCAAGCAGAACAACGAGGAGGTCAAGACCGGCAGCCTTCTTGAGGACTTTACTCCTGCCGTCAACCCCCCGGCCGAGATTGATGACCCCAACGACAGCAAGCCCGAGGACTGGGTTGACCAGGCCCGCATTCCCGACCCCGAGGCCAAGAAGCCTGAGGACTGGGACGAGGACGCTCCCTACGAGATTGTCGACGAGGAGGCCACCAAGCCTGAGGACTGGCTCGAGGAGGAACCCGTCACCATCCCCGACCCTGAGGCTGAGAAGCCCGAGGACTGGGATGACGAGGAGGATGGTGACTGGATTCCCCCCACCGTCCCCAACCCCAAGTGCGGCGACGCCTCTGGCTGTGGCCCTTGGACTAAGCCCATGAAGCGCAACCCCGATTACAAGGGCAAGTGGACTGCGCCCTACATTGAGAACCCTGACTACAAGGGAACCTGGGCTCCTCGCAAGATCAAGAACCCCGACTACTTTGAGGACAAGACCCCTGCCAACTTTGAGCCCATGGGAGCTGTAAGTTTTTGTGACTACACTTGCACCGGGATAGGCTAACTCGTGACAGATTGGCTTCGAGATCTGGACCATGCAGAGCGATATCCTCTTCGACAACATCTACATTGGCCACTCGATCGAGGATGCTAACAAGCTTGCTGAGGAGACCTTCAAGCTCAAGCACCCCGTTGAGCAGGCTCTTCTTGATGCGGAGAAGCCCAAGGATGACGACAAGCCCAAGTCCCCTAGCGACCTCAAGTTCCTTGATGATCCCGTCTTCTACGTCAAGGAGAAGCTCGACCTCTTCCTTACTATCGCCGCCAACGACCCTATCCAGGCCGTCAAGTTTGTCCCTGAGGTTGCCGGTGGCATCGCCGCCATCTTTGTGGTCTCCATTGCCTTCCTCGCTGCTCTAGTGAACCTGGGCACCTCGTCGCCCGCCGTCCAGAAGACAGCTGAGAAGGCTGCTGACAAGGCCAAGGAGGTCAAGGACAAGGCCGCCGAGGCCACGGCCACTGGCGCTGAGAAGGTCAAGGGCGAGGCCAGCAAGCGCACTACTCGCAGCCAGTCGTAGGCAGGAAGAGATAGAGGGTGTATGCGGACAGGCGTCTTGTTGAAGGCAGTAACATCGAAGACCAATCAGAGACAAAAGTATGAGAGAAGAAGGGTTGGAAGGGGATACCGGTTCTGATCAACTGATTTGACGCATCAAAGTAGCAAGAGCAGTATCAATGTTTTGGTATCTTGTTGGCGCTACTTCATTTATACCTACCCCGTCACTTGTCATTTCTTGATAAGTCTTGGGTCATGATGGAAAGAATTTGAAGCAAGGCGTCGGCATTTGTTTTTATCGTTTCGTGTGATTTTAGCCAGGTTCCGTCTAGGCACTAGGTACTATAGTTAACCAGTAGTCATTCTCACCTTGTTACCCAGACAGGCAAGAACCTGAGAACAACCTTGTCTTTTTCGAGAATGCATACCCGAGTCAGATAGGCAAATAGGCAGGTATCCGCGCCCTCTACGAACACGATGGCTTTTCTCCAACACTGGTTCGAGCCGTAATGTCGCAGTTGGCTAGCATCTAATTGCTGGAGATAGGGCGAAACAGCTTGATACGGCAGGTTATGGGAGATAGAAGCATTGCCCAATTAGGCAGGCAAAGGGAGACTGACATAGGGTGAGGAGCAGCACTAGCTTGGTGTTGGCAAACCTTTTCCCCTCGTCAGCGCAGAGCCCCAACCTCGGCCATTGAGAGACAAAAGAACGGAGGACGAAGGCCGGGGGAGGCAAGAACGGGGATCCATCGGCATAGACGGCAACTGGCGGCATCGGCACCAAGATCGGGGCGAGCACGGCTACTACCCCACACTCTGGAGGCGTTCGAGGTCGATTTCCACGTTGGTGAAGTTACCGAACTGGAGTGATCCCCTCCGCCCCCCCACACTGACTGACGCTGGGTGACCTTCAAATCATCCCCCTCCAATTGCCTCCGCACCGGTAGCTGTGCCGGTGCACACCCAGTATAAAAGGCGGCAGGACCCTTGACCACCTGGCATTCTCGAGTCGGTAGTTGATTCATTGGAAGTCTACGAGGCCAATTGCTATTCTCCTTCTCCCGTCCTTACCCCGCCTTCCTCTCTCTCTTGACTTGCACTATACATCTCGAGCTTCACATAGCTCCCTTACTACCGACACCATGCGTCGCCTCATCTCTCGCGGCATCAGCGCTTCCAGCCGCTCAACGCCCGCTGCCGCCTCCTCTCGATCCTCCCTCCTCGCCTCCTCCAGAATGACCTCCAACGGTCCCTCGTCCGTCGCTGCCAGGCGGATACACGCCACGGCCAAGCAGCTCCAGCCTGCCACGGCCGCCCTGGCCTCGACGGCCACCAGCTATCCCACCACCCACGCCAAGGTCGAGGCAGTTGATACCCCCTACTTCATCAACAACAAGTTTGTCCCGTCCTCGACCGACAAGTTCATCGAGCTGCACGACCCTGCCACCAACGAGCTCGTGACTCGCGTGCCTCAGATGACCGACCAGGAGATGAAGGCCGCCGTCGAGAGCGCAGAGAAGGCTTTCAAGTCCTGGAAGAACACCACGGTCATCTCCCGACAGCAGATCATGTTCCGCTTCGTCCAGCTCATCCGTGAGAACTGGGACCGCCTCGCCGCCAGCATCACCCTCGAGCAGGGCAAGACCTTTGCCGATGCCAGGGGCGATGTCCTCCGCGGTCTTCAGGTCGCCGAGGCGGCCATTGCCGCTCCTGAGCTGCTCAAGGGCGAGGTCCTCGAGGTATCCAAGGACATGGAGACCCGAACTTACCGTGAGCCTCTTGGTGTTACGGCTGCCATCTGCCCCTTCAGTAAGTGTCTTTTTCTCTCCTAGCATTGCGCTCTGTCTAATGGGCTTATAGACTTCCCTGCCATGATTCCTCTCTGGTGCATTCCTATTGCCACCATCACCGGAAACACTCTGATTCTGAAGCCCTCTGAGCGTGATCCCGGTGCCGCCATGATCCTTGCCGAGCTCGTCGAGAAGGCTGGTTTCCCCGAGGGTGTCGTCAACATCATCCATGGCGCCCACCGCACTGTTGACTTTATCCTCGACGAGCCTGCCATCAAGGCCGTCAGCTTCGTTGGTGGTAACAAGGCCGGCGAGTACATCTTCAGCCGTGGTTCTGCCAACGGCAAGCGTGTCCAGGCCAACCTGGGTGCCAAGAACCACGCTGCCGTCCTTCCTGATGCCAACAAGAACCAGTTCATCAACAGCGTTGTTGGTGCCGCCTTTGGCGCTGCCGGTCAGCGCTGCATGGCTCTGAGCACGCTCGTCATGGTCGGCGAGACCAAGGAGTGGCTCAGCGAGGTTGCCCAGCGAGCCAGAGAGCTCAACGTCAACGGTGGCTTCGAGGAGGGTGCTGACCTCGGCCCCGTTATCTCGCCCCAGAGCAAGGAGCGCATCGAGAGCCTTATCGCCTCTGCCGAGAAGGAGGGCGCCACCATCCTCCTAGACGGCCGTGGCTACAAGCCCAGCAAGTACCCCAACGGAAACTGGGTCGGCCCTACTATCATCTCCAACGTCACCCCTGACATGACTTGCTATAAGCAGGAGATCTTCGGCCCTGTGCTCGTGTGCCTGAACGTTGACACTATCGACGACGCCATTGAGCTAATTAACAAGAACGAGTATGGCAACGGTACCGCCATCTTCACTCGATCTGGCGCCACGGCCGAGACGTTCCGCAAGCACATTGAGGCCGGCCAGGTTGGTATCAATGTTCCTATCCCCGTCCCTCTGCCCATGTTCTCCTTCACCGGAAACAAGAAGAGTATTGCTGGTGGTGGTGCCAACACCTTCTACGGCCGACCCGGTATCAACTTCTACACCCAACTCAAGACGGTGACGGCTCTGTGGCAGAGTGCTGATGCGGTGGCCAAGAAGGCTGATGTGGCCATGCCTACTCACCAATAGAGCAAGGCATGATGGGGACGAATAAGTGCTTGCAAAACAAAAGCCAAGAGGAGGAGACAAAAAGGGGAGGATGATTGAATACCATAATCGCTAGCTATCAGCAGGACCACAAAGTAGGTCTGTTAGGTTCGAATTGAACCATCTGAAATATCCAAACGTTTACAATTATCTATTCGACATATCATGTTGTGTTTACTTTGTGCAACACTGCAACCAGGGTCTCCCGGCTAAGTTTGGGTCCCTGAACCTCGACGCCGCTTTAGACGCACGGCTGCATAGACTTGGACAGCCAAGCTCGTGAATTATCGAACGTTGCCTACACAATGGACATCAAACGAAAACTACAAGAGGGAGAGAAGAGAAAAAAAAATCATGGCCTGACGCACAGATGAAGCACAGGCTCTTCCGTGCTCAGGCTTTGCCTGATGCAGAGCGTGGCGTGGCTATGACTAGCGTTTGGTGATGCGACACGACCGACCAACAAACAGAACAAAGGCAAGCGAGGTCGGTAAACAGCGTTTAACGCCTCGTTTCATTCGCAGATGAGAAGTCTATGAATTGAATGGGATTGGACGGGGACAGGTGCGAACCGAATAGTTTTCACATTTTGTAGGGTTTTCCTGGGAAGTTATACCACTTCTCCAACTCTAAGTTTCCTCCTCCCCTCCCCTCTTCTCCTCTGCCTCCTTCCTTCTTCTCTCCTCATCAACCACCTGCCTCACCTCAAGGAGAAAGTGGTTCACGACCAAGCTCGGAAGGAATGAAGTACAAGATCGCCCGTCTTCGTGCCCTCCGGGCCTGGCTGAAGCGGAAGCGTCACCGTTCCTCTTCACCCGCCCGTGAGCATCAACCTCACAACGATGAACGCGATGACTGGGACTTGGTCCGTAGCGTGGCCGCTAAGAACGCCCAGGTCAACGACAGTGTCTCCTCGTCTTCGTCCGTGAACGACAGTCAGCGATGCAACTCTCAAACTTCTCGGGTGCGTAACTTCCTCTTCACAGAAAGGCGACGATCCAGCTAACACATCCCAGGATGCTTGCCCGCCAGAGAGCGAAGTCTCATCTCGGGCTTCTGTGCTAAAGAGTGACGACCAGTCTTGCGAGGCTCGTATTCAGAGAGTTGGACTCACCAGCGTTCCATCCGAGATCCTTCTCAAGATATTCACTCTGATCACTCCACTGGACATAGTCCGTTGCCGGCGGGTCTGCAAAGGACTAAACCAAGTTCTGAATGATCAGCCGCTCTGCAAGAGCCTCATCCTTGACTTCTTCCCTCGAGCGAGAGAAACAAGGATTCTCCGGAGCTGGATCGCCGAAGAGGAGTGTCCAGCGGGCCAAGGCAGTGATGTTGAAAGCACGGATTGGGTCGTCGTCTTTTCGCAACTCGCTCGGCGTTACTGGCACCTAGTCCACGCCAAACCGTGGAAGGAGTCCAAGGTCAGGATCCGAACAAAGCTGCACCATTTCCACGGAGTGGTCCCCTGGAACAGGGTCCTGAAGACTTTCAGGAAGACCGCCAACTACCATTACTGGGACCCTTTCTGGACCTTTTCTCCCGACGACGGCTTGCTTGTGTATCCAGACGCAGAGTCATCCCCAAACAACGACTTCACGTCACCCAAGTTCCGGGCCCGAGATGTCGAGACCGGAGAGGATTACCCGGTGCCGGTTGGACCTATCAACGGGACCATCATCCGCGTTCATATCAACGACGGTGTTTTGCTCTTCACCCTTAAGCTCCGGACCAAAAAGGGCTCCCTTTACTTCATTGAGGCGATTGATATCGTCCGTCAGCGGCCAGCACTGCCACGCCGGAACTTGGACATGAAGAAAACACCAGAACAGACACATCAAGAGTCATGGGCCTTCTTGCCAAGGGGCCAGTTTCCACTGCGCAACATGAACAAACCCTTGAGCCACCAAGACCGTATCTTCTGTGCCCACAACCGCACCCATGTCGCAATCTACACCTGGAGTCGCCCCGACGAGCCAACCTGGTCCTCTAGTCCACCTTGCGAGGAAGTCACCATCTGGTACATTGGCCATCTCGACACTCGCACTGCTGACACAAACCAAGACGGCAATGTGCTCCCCAGAGAGCCGATCCTTGTGAAGAGACTCGGAAACTCCGAACTGGACAAAGCAGGTCTTCGTCAGAGATTCACACCTCGCCTTCGAGCTCTAGAATTTGACAAGACCACCTGGGATCCTAAAACGAGCTCGTCATTTGGACATCTCTACTTCCTTGACGATGATCATGCCTTGCTCAAAGGCCCCCATAGTGGCAATGCGCCCGACACTGGGCACCACGTTCGAGCAACAGGCATCCCTGTGGCAGGGGCAGGCCCGATGTTTCGGGAATGGTGCGATGGCAGAGGTCCTGTGGTCAGCCCGGACCTGTTTGAGGAGAGTCCGTCGACTTTGCAAACTTTGCTGTCTTTACGACAGGAATCTCTACACAGACTTAGCCACTGGCATCGAACCACTCCCACCAGGACCTGCCAGTGCTGGCGCCATGACAGATTCCCTATGATCACGGTATCCCAAGCCCACGACGCGGCTGCGGGTATAGATTTCAGAGCCTTCCAGCTCTTTGACCGCAAGGCTATTTCTGTCTCCATGCCGCCCAACATCTACCCCAACCAACGAGAGTTTTTCGCACTTGACGTGCGCGAGAACGGATCCAGAGCGCTGGGCTTTTTCTGCGAGGAGCAGGAAGAGTTCTTCCAGGAACGCATGTGGGACGAGTTGATGGCCAAGGGTCACATTTGTGGTGATGAACGCTGGGTGGTGGGCGAAGACCTGCAGGGTCATATCACCATTCTTCGATTTTGAGGGGCGGCAGAAAACATGACGGACGAGACATGACGGAAATACACGAACTGATGATGATAGGGATAGACACCCACAATATTGTACATTTAGGAGCCATAGCTATTGACACAGGCAACAACCAAGGGAACAACAGGGGAACAACATCAAGGGGCATCACAAATAAGATGCCTACAATACTGTACATTTAGGTGCCATAGCTATCAACAACGGCAAATACCAGGAGAATATCATCAAATTTCATCACAAATAAAATCGATTGCATGGTAGGAGTAGCTACGAGCTATCTCGCATGTCGTCGGATGGGAAGCATCGGATATCCCTCTTTTCTAGACGGTAGATGTTACCGTCATCGTGCCCCTCTTCTCTATCTTGCAAAGTGTCATTCCTCTTTAAATATGCCCATGTCTTCCCCCTCTCTTTCTGGATTTTAGGAGTGGCGATTTGCCAATCCCCCCTTTTTCCTTCGCCCAAGGCCAGCCCAAGCTAGGCAAAGCAAGGATTTCGGTATCAAAGACGAAAAAATCAACAAAAAAAGAACTCCGTGCTCCCGGATATACAAACTCGATAATACCACCACAGGGGATGGTTCCTCCCCTCAGGCGGCTATCGCTGATCCTTGAATAGGGGGTAGATGGGGGTAGTGGTCGCGTGGGCTTAGGCTGGTCATCTCTATAAACTCATTATCGCCATCTAGGCTTACTGCGTTGGGAGTTGCATGAATCCGTCATAGTACTCGTCAAGCCATCGAGCGGCATCGACACCAGACTCGTCAACGCTCGAGTCCCATCGGCCTATCGAACCAACGTAGCCGTCAGGACGAACGTTAACGATGGCCACCTCACCAGGTCCAAGGCTACCGAGCCATTTGTTTGTGCAGAGTGAGCCGCGGGTGTCTTGGTCTGGGATATCGTCGAGATAGAAGGTCCAGCGGCTGTCTTGCAGGAGAGGTGGGAGATCCGAAATCTCGATTTCTGTCTTTGGCATGGTTGCTAGATGGTGATTAGCATGACATGTAGTTGGATGAAAGCAGTTGGGAGACTCACTGATAAGAGCAAAGGTGAAGAGGTGGCTGACAACGGTGTATCGCTCTGGCCGGTAGTAGATATCCTCGGGGGCCGGTGCCCGCGGTTGCGAAGCATAAGATACGCTAGCCGCCGCTGATAGCCTGCTGATAAAGGAATCGGTACCAGCAATGGCTCGGCAGAAGGTATCGAGGAAGGGACCCGACTGCTGGACATCCCACATGAGGAGGTAGATGCGGAACTGGCCTAGCATGGGTATGTCGAGCTGAATATCAACAGGGTTCGAATCAATGTACCGAGTGACCTTGGCAGGAGGCAAAAGGCAACCTGGTTTGGCGTCTCCCATGACGAACTGGTTCTCGCCCACCCCAGGTCGGTTGAGGGCATTTTCACCGTACTCAGCGCCAATGCCAGAGATGAAGCGGACGTTGGTCCTGAAGTTCTCAGCAAGAGCAATGGCGTCTCCGCCGGCAATCTGGTTCGCATGCTCATAGTCAAAGTTGACCAGATCCAGCGCGATCTTACGTCGCTCTTCCTCGTAACTCTCGAGCAGAACTGGTTTGGCCAGGCCTCGGACCGCCAAGTTCAGCTTCCACGACAGGTTCCACGAGTCGTGCATCGAGGTGTTCATGCCCTGCGCCGACTTGGGAGAGTGTGTGTGGCTGGCGTCGCCAGCAAGGAATGCCCTCAGGTGGCCGTCACAGAAGCGACTAGCGACTCTCTGACCCACCTGATATCGACCGAACCATTCAATGTACTTCCAGTCCAATTGGAAGGGCGCCATGATTTTCTTAGCGCGCTTCATGATGAATTCTTGTCCGAGGTCGCGGCGGTCAAATTTAGCTCCAGCCTTGAGTTCAATATAGAAGCGAGTCATATTCCTCTCTCGGGGAATGATGAGAATCGAACCATGCTCCTGCGAGTAGACGAGTGTCTTGGACCAGATGTCAGGAAAGTCGGTGATAAGTTCGCCATCAAGGACACCCCAAATGGCGGCCTGGGACATGCCAACGGCCTTGACATCCGGGATGCTCTTACGCACTTTGGAGTGCGCGCCATCGCCTGGTGCACGTTAGTATTGACAAAGTCTGGCAGCGGCAAAAGATTGGGATTGCTCACATCCGACCAGGTACTGCGTTAAGACAGAACGCTTATCCTGAGTGACATTGGTGCGGCAGTTGACCTGTAGAGGTCCCGTCTTGCTATCGGGGACGTTGTACGACTCAAAGGCCATGTTTCGGCGAACATCCTTGCCACGCTTCTTCATGTCTTCGAGGAAGAGACCTTCAACCATGCCCTGGTGGACAAGAAGGATGTACGGATCGAGGACATCGATAATAGGCGGATAGTGGACTTCGCGGCCTAGTCGGTGAAGGGGTTCGTCCGCTGTGCTGCGCCAGAAAGAAATATCGAAGACACGCACACCTCGTTGTAGCAAAGTGTCTGATAGTCGCATTTGCCTGAAGGTTTCGATCGTCTTTGGTTGAAGGCCGTCGGCTCTGTTCACACGAGTCAATTGGAATTTCTCCAGCATTGCGACACAGCCAATGCAGCTGGGAATGGAATTGGGGCATTACCTTCCTACAGGTGTCTGGTCCGCTCGATCATCGACCACCTCGACTTCAATGCCGTATCTCGTCAGGTTGGCGGCCAGCATCAGGCCAGCGGGACCAGCGCCGACAATGCATACCTGGCATTCTAGAGGAGGCTCAGGAAGACTTCGAAGAAGGGCAAGAGCGTCGTGAGTCGGGGGAGGCGAGCCCTCCTGGCGCTCGCGGTTGAATGGGTCATCCATTGGGTTGTCAGGCTGAATAAGGCCGGGTACCATGATCTGGTGCAAGGGGTCGGGGAGATCACAAGATCATGGACGACCTCTGTCAGATCTGGAGGTGGACAGAGTGTCGTCCTGAAGCCGTTGCGACAGGGAAAAGCAACGGACCAACGGGTGGACGAAGGGATAGAGGATGCTCCAGGAAGTAGGCTGGCGAGAACTTGTAGGAGGTCGCCGGGAGGGGTGCGCGAGGCGATGCCCGGTGAGGTGATATCCTCCGAGATGGTCCGTCCACACGGTCAGGAAGTGCCGTATCAATCGGGGACTTGTCCCAAGCTCCCCGCTGTCGTTTGAGGGATCCTCGCAACCACGTTTCGGTCTGGGCTGGGGGGGTTCGAAATCAGGATCAAAGAATCGAATATGTCGGAGGTGTCCCGGACTGTTGCTTTCGAAGGAGGGGGTGCGCAGGATTAATTGGATATATGATAGAACAGATCGACAACTGTAGGCGAGTTGGAGAGAGTGGAGGTTGGGGCTGTCGAGCGTCGCGGGGCAATGCGACGATTGGACGAGTTGCAACTGGCTGACGAGCTACGACTAATAGGCGACGGGGGGGGCAACGCAGGCGCGCAGGTACGGCGAGGAGGACCACGACAAATGACGGCGAGACGACGACGACGGAGACGAGGGCGAGGACGACGGGCACGGAGGAACACCGAGGTGAAGAAGAAGAAAGAAGAGAAGAGGGGGAGAGGGACTAAGTATGAAGCTATTCCGACCCCAAAAGGCAGATATACGTAGTGGAAGAGCCAACGAACGGGCAGCTGCCGGAGGTCGGGGATGGTGGGAGGTATCGACCGGGGGCCACGAGGGGGTGTGCTTGTTCGGGACAAGAAGGTGAAGGGCAGGAAGGATGAGAAGGGTCAGCAAGAGGCCAGAAAGGACCAGCCAAGGGCCAAAGGCAGCAAGGGCAGGTGAAAGTCGGGTCACAATTGCCTTTGGCAGAAAAAAAATGGCATGACACGATTGTCGCCAGCAGGCGGAGGCGGGTCGGGGGCAGGCGCCGCAAAGACCTGATGAGGAGACAGAAATGGGCTGATTTCGCGGGAGATTTTGCTGGCGCGCTGCCACACGGTCCACTCAGCCGACACGGTTGACACGGTCCACTGGGTCTAGCTTCCAGGGCCCTTCCCAGGATCCTTCCTCGCTCACTCTTTTTTTCTGGGTCCTTCCCAGACTCTGAGGGGTCCACACCCGTCTCGACAGCGGATGCTCCGCTAGCTGACGCCAGCCTGTGATTGGCCACTGGTTGGCAAATGTTCCTTCTGGTTGGGTCGACCCCAGAAGCTGCCGCTCAGATGAAGCATGGAGTTGGAGAAAAGAGAAGGAGGAAGAAGCAAAGTTTCCGCAGCTGAGCCCAAGGTTGAGATGCTTCACAGCTGAGTCTCCATCAAGTGCGGAAATAAGAATCCAACGCATAGCCAAGACCAATTGACACCCCAGAAGCCAACTAACGGGCAATGAGGGGAAAGAAGCAACATCCAAAGGAACCGCCTAGA
This sequence comes from Fusarium setosum, assembly GCA_013623625.1. Classification (NCBI taxonomy): domain Eukaryota; kingdom Fungi; phylum Ascomycota; class Sordariomycetes; order Hypocreales; family Nectriaceae; genus Fusarium; species Fusarium setosum. Next base: position 62,591 of record JABFFE010001116.1, read on the forward strand.
CCACAGGCGAGGCTATGCGCCTAGACCGAGCTACCTCTACTACCACCACCATCACACACTCGAAAGCAAGACAAAAAGACGTTGAACCCGTGCCGCGCGCACCCCGTTTCTGGGAGAATCCACTCCTGCACCTGCTAGTTCCGATCAAAAACGTGCGTATGGGTGTTCCCCCTCTTGGGATCAGGTACATTGTACGTAGTATTTCGTACAGCAAGTTGTCCGCATCTGCTAACCTATTCTGCCCTTTTGGTATATGGTGCAGTGAGCTGGACAAGACCAGGACCAGAACGATGGAGCATGGGCGTCTGATGTGGCCTCATGTTGAGTTCCTTCGTCCGTTCTCTCACGCTCGCAGCAACTCGGGGCTCTCCCTAAGCCCAATAGTCCTACGGCAGGCCAGGACATGGAGGCGACAAGGCGAGCGCATACAGCCGTGGCCAGCATGGATGAGACGGGTCCAGCCCGTCTCACACCGGTTTCCCCGGTCGTTCCCAGGACGTTTCGTCAGATAGATGACGGGTTGGGCCAACGCACTCTCGGCAGAGAGGGTGACCCAGGCCAGATGCCATACGTGGGGGATTTCGGGGACTCGGAGTTTTCTGCAGCAGAGCCATCATGTGCCTCTCGTCCATACACTAACTCGACGTAGGGCTCTTGCTCCAGATGTGATCTGGCAGTAGTTCATTCAAGCTGACACAAGCAAGGCTTGGCTGATACTCCATACTGATACCGATTCCCAGGACACCGGGACCTTTCGACAGCATCAACCTCACCAGGCGGGCTATATAGAGCATTCGATATACCACTTTTATTACGGGGCCCCGAGCAACACCGCCTTCCCAGATGATAACGTTAACAGGCTCTACGTGTGTACTTGTCCCGTCATATCCTGTCATCCAACCTAGGGTTGGACCCCAGTCCTAGCCCGCAGATGCGTGCGCCTTACCCTACATGCTGCCCTGGAACATTCCCAACTGTCAAACTGACAATGGGTCCCGCGCCACGGCATGCAGCGAACGATGATCATCTCATGATGGTCCGGCGGGCTGGATCCCCTGCTTGATCCTGATTCCTCAGCGCGGAGCAGTCTACGCCGTTGCCGCCGTTTATGACATGTGCGGTCGTTGAGTTGACGCCGCCGTGGTACAGCGGTAAGCGAACGCATAATGTCCATTGGCGCCTTGCCGCACCGCCCGCTCTAGGGCTGGCCTCTTTTTGTTTTCCCTGGACTCGACCGTCTGCATACACGCCTGTCGACTGATGGATGGATGGATTGGTTCATCACATCACCCAGCCATGCTTCATGCCTGACCATCACTCGAGCCTGGCGACATGTTGTATGCAGCTTTGGAGATAGGCACCTTCTCGGGCTCGCGGATTCGTTCGCCCAGACGCAATGCCAGCAGCCAGCAGCCAGCAGCCAACAACCATCACCAACACCGACAACCACTACCACCCACGGCTTGGCCAAGTCCAAAGTCCGATATGCACGTACGTTGCATCTGCCAACGGTCTCTCCCGGAGACGACCTACCTTATGCACGGGCCTGCTTCCTGTTGCCGTTTCATGGGCATCGGATACTAAGCCTCACCCCAGAGACAAGCCAAGAAACGGAGCCGGACTGCGCCCAAGCTCCCGCGCACGCCCTTCTTTCTCTGCCTCTCTTACACGCAAGCTGTTCCTCTCGGACCTTTTTCTCACCGAAAACAGAGCAGCGGCTGGCCCCTTCGCTGCCCCGCCTCGAATCCCCATTTACCAATTCCAAATACATCGTCTCAGGTCGATTGTGGCAGCACCATCATCAGATCCCCGCTGATTTCTTTTACAATCACCGGCTAAAAGATTTTTTCATTGTTTTGTTCTTTTGACCATTGTAATTACAATCGACATTGGGATCCAGACGGTCGTACGGTCAATTCGTCAAGTCATGCAATCCGCATGTTGAGTTGGCGATGCACTTTACTCTTCACCTACATTTCGAAACTCTTCGCTGTCCTCTTGGCCTCCCCCCTGTTTTTTGCCCAGATCGCTTCGACCTCACAAGTGTAACAGACATACCGAGGCATTCTCTATCCTCTGTCCCAACTTGCTGCATAACACATGCAAGTCTGATTTACACTCTTCTCTTAGCACTTGAACATGCTTCGAGCAGTGGGCTCTAGCTGCTCGACACGAGCACGGTGCTTTCGTCAGTACGACCTTCGTCTCCATAAGGAGCATCCACATCCTGAATCACCTGGCGGCCCCTAAAGTTTTTCATATATGACTTCCCCTTGGCCCTCACCGGAATCGCATACCAATCTGGCAGCGCCCGGAGAGCGGAGAAGATAGTCCCGAAGCCTGGGATAACTACGTGTCCGCTGCGCCCGGTGAGAACCTGCTTCACTACGGCGTCGGCCACCGACTCGGGCTCAAGCTGCGGCATGAGGAAGTCAGTCTTTTGGTCATAGCCCGTGAAGAGGGCCGTCTTGGTATGGCCCGGATGCACAATGACAGTCCGAACCTTGGGCGCATTGTATCTCGTAGTCAGCTCAGCCGTCAAGCCTTCGTGGAAAGATAAGGCAGCCGCCTTGGAGGCTCCGTAGTCGACCATGTTTGGAAGCGGTAGCCAGGCTGCGCAGGATGTCACGGTAACAAACATGCCATGGTTGTTCTTGACCATGTTGGGGACAAACGTCTTTGCTGTCCAGAAGGGCGCAAGTGAGTTGACATCAAAAGTGAAGCGGATGTCGCCCGGCTCAGCTTCCAGAACGGTCTTGCCCCGTGCGACACCGGCATTGTTGATAACCACGGTCGGATGTCCGACTGTGGCCCTGATCTTGTTAGCCACGGCCTCGACCTTTTCGGGTGAGCGAAGGTCGCATGTAAAGTGGTGCACGTTGGCCGCTGTGCACGTTAAAATTAGCATGGTTCTTGTTCGGCTAGCAATTCCGGACCCACGTACAGACAGCAAAGGAAATGTCCTGAACGTCAAGCACCACGACTGTCACGCCTTGCTCGTCAAGCAACTTGACGATACGGCCACCAATGCCTCCGGCGCCGCCAGTTACCAGCACAATCTCGCGAGACCAGTCGTACTTGTCATCGACCCAGTTGTTCCGGGTCTTTTCCGACACCCAGCCGCTGGCCCAGCGAGCGAGCGCGGCATAGAAGAGGGTCCCGAGGTGACGATAGGCGGTGGGGTGAAGTATCGCCAGATCTTGGCCTTTCTTTGTGAAGCGAGTGAGTAGCAACAGGGGAAGTAAGAGGGCCGGATTGAGAGCTGTCTGGCGAATGAGGCGAATGACGACATCGGCGCAGAAACCTTCGCGAGGGATGAGGCCTCGACGGATCGGCATGATGGGATATGAGGCTCGGCGTGGTCAGGGAAGGGAGGCGTGTAAGTGATGAGCTCTGGATATGTGCTAACGCACGAAGTGCAGTGCTATTTAGTCAATTGCTCGCGGGAGGTAGGAATGCAGAATTCCAAGGGCAGTAACGAGCGGAGGGCCTCGTTTTCAAGACAGCAGCAGCCCTTATGCGCCCCCAACACGCAGCCGAAAATCATTGGGAGTCCTATTGTGTGATCATCATGATGGCGTTGCCCAGCCGGGCCTCCAAGCCACGAATGCCTCAACCACTTGTTTGCTTTGCACTAGGAGAGCAAACTGCCTGCGGGGGTGGAGACCCTTGGGAGGATTTCGGGAAAGCCATTCGTCAGGTTCCAGTTGAGGCTCTCACCGAGACGCCCAGCTTGGGTCGCTCAACGGGACAAAGTAATGCAGCTGTGTGACGACAGCCTCGGCGGGCTGCAGTGACCCCGCAATGGATACCGGGAAATTTCTTAGCAATGGCTGTTTCTAGGATTGGAAGGTTGCAAGAGCCTGGTTGGGCTTGGGTTGGCCATTTGGTGACCTGCATTGGTTAGCGGATAATCGAGATGGGAGATGGCCCAAGTAGGCTATTTCAACCTAGCTGCCGTGGAGCGCGGATAGTGCTCGAAACAAGTAGTATGACAAGCTTCTTTGCAATTAGAAAGAAGGGCTTATAATTATAAGGGTATCAACAAAATGCTCGATGAATAATTAAAAGTTACAAGATTGCGATTGCCAGCATGCTCACCAATCCACTACCGTATGCCATCATGTTTGTTCCAACGATAGACGCTCCCGAATCCTTGTTGTCTGCCTTGACCTGTGTCGCATCACCCGGCGCAAACAGCACACCAACCTTGTCAGCAGCTTCTGGATTAATTTTCTCATACGAGAGCACCTCGTTTGACAGCTCGTCGCAAGACGGCCGGTCGTCGCTCTCCTCAATCGAATTGGTGACGGCAATGGGGACGTCGAAGATGGTGTAGTGGTCCTCGCCATTGAGCCGAAAGTTTTGCCTGATGGAGATCTGCCATGGGTTAGCTAGCGCGCCCCAAGGCAAGTCTAGAGAGAATTAGAAAATGAAATGAAATACATTGTAGACGCCTCGGTCGCTATCGTCATCCTTTGGCTCGCCGTCGCCGACGAGACAGTCCGGCCAGACCCAGTTGACGTGCTTGACAGTGCTGCTGGGCTCCTGCGCCATGATCTCGCCGAGGCTCGCGTTGTTGGCGCTGGCCGTGCCGTTGGAGACAGTAAAGTTGCGCCCGGTGGTGTAGCTGTAGAGGAACATTTCTATGCTGAAGATCTGGCTGGGGGCGTCATCTTTGTACGGCGGCAGGGGAAGCTTGCCGTTGGCCGTCACATCGATGGCGACGTGGAGCGTGTCTGCGTTGTTAGCAATGTGCTCATTTGTTGAGCGAGGTGCCCAACTTACCCCCTCCGAGGGGAGTATTCGGCTGAGGGGCATCCAGCACGACGAAACCGGGGGTGAATATCTGGCCGTTGGAGATTGTAAAGTTTTGTGCTGCCAGCGCTTGTCCGGTCAGGAACAGAGCTGTTATGAGCCGCCGTGATGGTGGTACCATGACGGCAAAATATAGGGCTGCGAAAAGGTATCTATCGATTCAAGGCAAAAAAAGGGAAGACCAGGAAGAGAATCATCAAAAGCCTCATCGTGGCAGATGCCATCTGAAACTACTCGGCCAAGTATGAAATCTGTAACAAGGAGGCTATATCCTGGTCAGAAGCGAGATGACACGGGTATTTTGACCGGTTAAAGACGTTTTTGCCTATTTGAGTTACTGCTATAGGTATCATCTGCTTCAGAAGAAACATGTCTATCCGTTTCAGAATCTACGTTAAAGAATACTGTACCGCTGCTCTCTGATAAAAAGCCACCATTTGAATGTAGACAGATGCTTGTCTCAACGATGCAAGCAGGGGTCAAGTGACGGCCCGCTATTACTACCCAAGGCATATTGGTAAGAATTCGATGCAGGGACTTCTATTTTCCCTGGCAGGCATCGGACGACTTGTACATAACACCTGCGGTCTTGACACTTACATACTTTGAAGGGTATGATTTGGGGACGGTGTGAGTGCAGACGCAGGCGCTGCGAGAACGCGAGTTCGTGTCAAACCATGTGAGCCTGGCCCGCTGTATGTATGTATGTATGTATGTATGTATGTATGGGCAGTTAATCAACTCAAACAAGGTTGCATATGTGTGTCGTAGATTCATGCGGTATCCATCCATCCATACTTTGCAACCTGGAGTTTCCGGTACCGCAGGTGCCGGAAGGTGTCTGAGATCCAAAAATTCCCCATCGATCGGTTGTGGCGGTAGTAACCTCCACCACAAGTCCCCAGAATACAGTGGAGAGAGATGCGACATGGGTTTTTTTCTTCAATCGAGTTCCATTCTGCGATTCGCGCTTCCCTTGTCTTGGCTAAGAAAAAAAAAAAGCCACTTTTTTTCGTTTTTACCGACGGCGCCCTCCGATGGTCTAGTTAAGCGACTGATTCTAGCCCCCGGGGCGTGGCTTTTTGCTCGCAGGACGTTGCTGTCAGGCTGACAAGCTGTGGACCTTTTGATGACAATCAGTCAGTTCGCATCTGTCCATGTTGTTCGGCATTTGGTGACAGGCTTCGTGAGTTGCTCGTCGGAGATTTCGCGGCTTCCCCAACTTTGATAACCATTGGATTTCCCAGTGCTTATCAATCCTCAACCCCACCAATCACTCCTCGCAGAGCGACTTCGCTCCTCACTAACCACGCCATTCTCACCAGCCGAAGGATCCCTACCTTTCCACTTGGCCTGTATCACATACTACGTACCCAACTACACGATGCCGTCACCGCGGCTATCTAGTCTCGTCTCGCGGAATGGCTCCTCATTGTGGCGCTGCTCCGGCGTCGGGACTCGGCCGGTTCGCTCTCAGCGCCGGCTCATGAGTGCGGCTGCACCTTCATCTCTGGCTGGTGTACGGGAACTACTCAAGGTCTCGGACGAGGTCGCAGATGCTGTTGCTAGCAATAAACCTGTCGTGGCTCTCGAGTCAACCATTTACACACACGGGGCCTTGGGCAATGAGCTGGCCCGCGAGCATTCTGAACTGGTCCGCAGTCATGGAGGCATACCCGCCATCATTGCCATTGTTGACGGTGTCCCCAAAGTTGGTGCATCAGCCGATGATATTGTTCAGATGATTGAAAGCGGGAGTGCTGTCAAGGCATCCAGAAGGGATATTGCGTACCTGGTAGGAATGGTAAGCCGGGGAGTCTGCTTCTATAAAACAACATCGACCCAAGCGCGGCCTACCGTCACCCTTATCTGGATAGCCTCTTGCTTCTTAACTCTAACCATGCATCACATAGGGCTGACTTGGACTCATGTCTAGGGCTTGACAGGACGCAGGATCCATGGCGGGACCACCATCTCCGGAACAATGCTGCTGGCACGGCTCGCTGGTATCCGAGTCTTTGGCACTGGTGGCTTGGGTGGTGTCCATCGTGGAGGTGAAAACTCGATGGATGTCTCTGCCGATCTCACCGAGCTGGGCCGAACCCGAGTCGCCGTCATCAGCAGCGGCTGCAAGGGCTTCCTCGACATCTCGAGAACTCTAGAGTTTCTCGAGACCCAAGGTGCCTATGTATCGACCTTTGCAGACGGCAGGTTAGGAAATATTGACTTCCCCGCCTTCTGGGCCAGGGACAGCGGTGTCAAGAGCCCTTCCGTCGTTTACAACGAAAAGGAGGCCGCCGCCATCATCCTAGCCCAGGAGAAACTTGGTATCGAATCGGGCTTGCTCTTCGCGAACCCGATATCCGATGAATTTGGCATTCCCGCCCCGGAGATGCAGACTTATATCGAGCAAGCTGTCAGAGAGGCCAACGAGCAGGGCTTCACTGGAAGCGCCAACACTCCATTCATCTTGGGCAGGCTGAAGGAGCTCACGGGAGAAAAAGCAGTCGTTGCCAACAAAGCGCTAGTAAAGTCCAACATCACCCGAGCCACCAACGTCGCTGTCGAACTATCGCGGCTAATGTCTTCTGGCTTCGAGCCTGTGAAGACTTTGTAAGTGCAGCGATGAATGGCCTCGGATGTAACTCTAATCGTAGTAATAGCAATGCATCACCTGCTGCTCTCCCCGCTGTTCCTGCTCAGCCCAAGGAATCCGATATCACAACGGAGAGCAAGGCTGATATCCTTGTTGCCGGGTCCGTAGCTATTGACTTGAGCTGTGACTATGCTGCCCCCAAATCGGGCGACGCCTCGCCGATTCCCCATACCTCGAATCCTTCTTGTATCAGCCAATCTATCGGAGGAGTCGGCCATAACGTCGCCCTTGCTGCCCACTCCGTGAGCAATCATGCCCGGGTCCGGCTGTGCAGCATGGTTGGCGATGATGTGTAAGCCTACTGGGGGAGCCCAGCTATTGAAAAATGTTGACTCGCATGTGTAGGGCTGGAAAGACTGTTCTGAACGGACTCAAAGCATCCGGTCTGGACACAACCTATATTCGGCAACTTGGACACGAGTACCATGGTTCTAACAGGACAGCTCAGTATGTTGCCGTCAACGACGCAAACAAGAATCTGGTCATGGCAATGGCCGATATGGGCATCTTCACACACCACTCGTTCCCAGAATACTGGAAGTCTGCTGTGCGAGGTACCAAGCCCAAGTGGCTGGTCGTTGACGGCAACTGGAGCGAGAAGGATATTCGAGCCTGGCTCAAGGCAGGCCAAGATCAAGGCTGCAAGGTCGCCTTCGAGCCAGTGTCAACAGCCAAGTCGATGAACCTCTTTTGTCCTCAGAAGGGCCATCCAAAACTTCGAGTTTTCCCCACGCCTACGGTTGACATTGCATCGCCAAATAGCTATGAGCTGGCAGCGATGCACTCTGCAGCTCGTGAGAATGGCTACTTTGACTCTCCTGAATGGTTCGACATTATCGATGCCTTCGGCATGAGAGGCGCCCGCGATCGCTTCGTCAAGTTGACTTCGGCAGAGTTGACTGATGCAGGTATCCCAGTGCAGTCTGTCCAACTGCTCCCCTATATCCCCACCATTGTCACAAAGCTCGGGCCGCAGGGCGTTCTCTTGACCACCATCCTTGGCCGAGACGACCCTCGGTTGAAGGACCCCGACTCTGAAGAGTATATCCTCGCGAGGTCCACGAGCGACCACCCAAGTGTTGGCGGACTCTACATGCGTCAATTTTCCGCCGCAGAGAAGGTCAAGAAGATCGTGTCCGTCAATGGCGTCGGAGACACCTTCTTTGGCGTCTTGATCTCTGGTCTGGCCCAGGGAGGCAAGGTTGAGAACCTCATAGATGTAGCGCAGGCAGGCTCTGTCCTCACCTTGAAGTCTCGCGAGTCTGTCAGTCCAGACCTGCACAGGTTGGAGAGTGTTCTGGCGCAGGCGGCAGCACAGTGATGAAAAATGGACGTGGAAATACCCCGAGTAAAGGCATCATGTATTGCATCTTCGTTTTCTGTAGTTTATATTTCCAGGGGTAGGGTTATCAGCCTCTTGGCTTCAATTATACGTGATTGGTCTGAACCCACCACCCCCACCAACGCACTGAGCCTATCGTACCCGGCGCTATCTGCAAGGCTGTGAGGACCCTCTAAAAAAATTCCACGCCCATCAACACAACATTTCCCCAAGGTCAGAAGCCGTAAACTTCCACCGTCCCGATACCGCAACAATGGCGCCGCCCCAAGATGAAGACATGCTAGACCCTACGTCCTCCGAGAGTGAATCCCAATTCGAGTCGGAAGACGAGGTCGCTCAGAAGAAACCCACCGTTGCGCTCTACGACAAGGACTCGGACGAGGAGGAGTTGGAACGGCTCGTCCTGGGCAACAAGGCGGGCTTTCGGGCGCAATTGTTCAAGGATGACTGGCTCTTCGACAGCAGCAGGGAAGCAGAGGGCAAGGAGCTTCAGCTTGCCGAGCAAGACACTGGAGGGCTGGAGGACATCGATGATGCGGACCTCTTCATGCTCGACACAGGCGCTGCGCCCGGCGCGGCTGCAGATATCACCAAGCCCGCGCAAGCTGCTGACGGCAACGCTCCTGTCTGGGAGGACAGCGATGACGACAGGCTGGCAATATCTCTTGCCGGCGCGACTCGGCTGCGAAAGCTGCGGAAGACAGAAGCGGAGGATATCGTGAGCGGTACCGAGTATAGCAGGAGATTGCGACAGCAGTACCTTCGACTGAACCCTTTGCCGGCGTGGGCACGGGAAGCAGATGGGCGACCGTCCAAGAGGAGACGACGGTCCTCTGCGGCATCCGATTCCTCAAGTGCGGATAGCGATTCCGACTCGGAGATTTCTGCACAGCCTCTCGAAAAGTTCCTCCGCGACGTCAACCGCTTGGCTGGAGCTGGATCAACCAAGAAGCGACGATTACGACCCGAAGTCATTGACATCCAGCGAACACGAGAGATTCCAGACCAACACAAGGCCCCCGTCGCATGCCTTTCCTTCCACCCCGAGTACCCAGTCCTCCTGTCCTCGAGCACAGCCTCCGTCCTCTACCTTCACCACATCGCACCCTCCGCCCATCCCACGCCCAACCCTCAGTTGACATCGGTGCAAGTCAAGCAGGTCGACGTCCGAAGGGCCGAGTTCCTGTATCCCAAAGGCGACAAGGTGTTTTTCGCTGGGCGACGGAAGTACTTTCACCACTGGGACCTTCAGTCAGGTGTCGTGCAGAAGACGACGCAGATTCTCGGACATCGACTGGAGCATAAGACCATGGAACGCTTCAAGCTCAGCCCGTGCGGGAGATACATGGCGGTTGTGGCTTCGACTAAGAAGGGCGGCGGTATCATCAACGTCTTGAGCACAGCATCCATGCAGTGGATTGCGGCTGCTAGGCTGTCGAGTCGCAACGGCATTGCTGACTTTGCCTGGTGGAGCACGGGAGAAGGGATGACCATCCTAGGCAGGGACGGCCAGGTGGGCGAGTATAGCATGGAGAGCCGCTCGTTTGTGGGAGTCTGGAACGACGAGGGTTGTGTTGGTGGTATTGTTCTCGCGCTCGGAGGTCACCAAGGACCAACCTCCCTAGGCGAGGACCGCTGGGTCGCCGTCGGTTCCAACAGCGGCATTACCAACATCTACGACCGCAACGAGCTCGCCGTACACAAGGCAGAGGAGGTGACCGTCAAGGATCGCCCGACTCCCACGCGAGTCTTTGAGCAGCTCGTCACACCCGTCACGCACATTGCCTTCTCGCCCGACGGTCAGCTCATGGCATTTGGAAGCCGGCACAAGAAAGATGCGCTGCGACTGGTGCATCTGCCGAGCTGCACAGTCTATCGCAACTGGCCGACGGAGCAGACGCCCCTGGGGAGGATTTCGGCGGTCGCATTTGGGAGGCAGAGTGACTTGCTGGCAGTGGGCAACGACACGGGCAAAATTCGATTGTGGGAGATCAGGAGTTAGGCATTATCGCATCTAATGAACATGAAAACGGCGCATGAATATGTTACAGACTCCAACCAGTCTCTCTCTACTTTGTGCAGCTCCTTCATCCTCATTAATCCTTGTCTTCTACCCTCGTCGTAGAGCCAGCATCCCATCTGTCTAGTTGTAGATATCCTTCAACAAGGCTCTAAGCGGACTGCCCTTGGGGAGCTTGCGCTTGGGGAAGAAAGAGTGCGTCTTTCTCGTGTACCGCATCAAGGCCCATCTGTTCTTGAAGAACATGATGTCCTCGGGCTTGTTCTTTGTTTCCAGGAACTGTACGATGTTGACGTTGATGCTTTTGATTTCCTGTCTCAAGTCAATACCTGATTTCGTTCTCAGGCAATTCATATTCACATACCTTTCGGCACCTGGTCTTGCTGGGGAGATCACCGGGCAGGCCAAGGTCGGCGCAAAGCCGCTGGTAATCCTGCAGCGTCCCCTTCTGAAAGTAGTTGTTCCACTGGGCCAGGAGGCAGCCGAACTCTTCGTCGTCGGACTCGGACGGCGTCACGTCTCTGATGTTCATGGTGCCGAAGATCTCGGCCACGTCGTCCGCCTCAGACTGTGTCTCAGACTTGAGGTTCATGGCGCCCATCAGGTCGGCTACCTCGTTCGCCGTCGGGCCTTGGATTGCGTGAGGCATGATGATGGTTTGTTTTCTCGAGGTCGGGGCGACCTTGGGGGTCTAGATGGCTTTCCTGGGAATTTGGTTGAGATACGGGAGACGAAGTGGTCGCAAAAAGAAGAATAGAGTTTGAGAACGCGGTAGAAAGGGGAGACGCGTTATTAGCAAATTTAAATATCAAAACTCAGAAAAAAAAGGGCTTATTCACTATTTGACGCGCTTTTTTGACATGGCAACAAAAACTTGTCCAGTGAATTGGCCCGGAGGTGGCGCTCACCGAAGCTAATCTAGACCGGGGAAGCTTGATTGTGAGGCGTAAGAATAAGCAATATGGGGGAAGTAAGGGGGGAAGCGATCGACATGAATGTTACAATAAACAACACTGTAAGAAAAGAAAAGAAAAGAAAAGCGACATGGCAACCGGACATGCACGATGGCTTGTTACGTAGATGCCGATGATTTCTTTTGAGGAGTAAAAAAAAAATGTAGGTTGCCGTCTATCTCGAATGCTAACTCGCTGCGTATCTTCCCGAACGAGACTTTGATGCAAGGCACCGCTTTGATCTGCCGATAGACGAGGTTCCTTACATTACACCCGCTTTGTCCATGGCCTCATTCAACATGGTGTAGGAAAGGCCGGATCGGCTGGTCCGTATGCATGCTTGTGCCGTCCCATATCACAATTCCATAACTCTTAGTATAGTCCTTGTCTAACCCTGGGACCAGAATAAGCCTGAACTCTTCTAAGGATTATCTTAGGAATTAGGAAGTATGCTTCCTCTTACCCAAGGGTATCTCCCCTAAGAGTCTTGCCTTGTCATATATATCAGCACGATTCTCTTAGCTCTATCTCACTTACACGACCTCGGCGCGTCCTACACAGGTTTCCCGAAGATTGGGGTTGCCTTTAGATATGGTGATACTGCAAACCCCCTCAACAACAGCTGATCGGCTTCCGTAGCTCAGTTGGTTAGAGCGTCGTACTAATACTTCAGATTACACCGAAATATTGGTGATGCGAAGGTCTCAGGTTCAAGCCCTGGCGGGAGCAATTCCCAGCGCCTTTCAGCTGTATTTTTTGCCATTTTTGCACTCCTTGAGCCGTGTATTTCTTCTTTTTGTCGCGATATCGCGAGGTTTTGCATGGTGTTGCTATTTCTGACGTGGGTTGCCGGAATAGGAAAGTTTACCTAAGCAAATGCGACGACTTTGGGCAGGAAACCCATCATTGCTACTTCCCCCGCTACCCAGGAGCTAAGTTTATCTCAACGTCGGGTGTCCAGGTATAGCAAGTACACCCGGGCTGTTTTGATACCTGCCTGTAGATACATCCCATTGCATTGCCGTCGTGAAAAGTGCCAGCCTTACCCGCAGTGACGTGGGATCAGAACGTGGCACCAGACAGCTTTCATAACGGATTCATCGGGCTCTGCAGAATATCGCGGTTGTCAACTCCTCCCATTGACTTCGCCACGGCAGCCTAGACGTACATCTCGATGCCACGTTGACGGGGGGAGGGGAAAGGGTAATGCAGTAATTTTGAGGAGAGCATGACAGTTGCCACGGGACCTGTTCTGGTCGAGTTCCGGGATATGGCTCCGTGGGATGCCCCCCCGGGCTGCCGGAGCCCAACTTGATGTTCCCCACCGAGATCACCATATTCGGCGGGCACCGGCCTAGTGGTTCCCAAACATGGCATCTATGAGGCCTTCTCGGGCATTTACCTTTGATGTTAAGACTTTGTTCGTACAGGCAAGGACTTGCTTTGACCCATATCGGTAAAACGCCAGTGCCGGGTTAGGCAGCTATTAACGTCAAGCTTTGCAGATCAGACACTTGATCGGCTTAGGGACGGGCACGGGAACAACGGGGCAATGGACTGCACGGCTAAGTTGGTGAAACAGTTATCCAATATGCTACTGGCCGTTATGTGACGCTTTGTAGACTACGTGGACCGAATAATACTGAGCCAGTGCTTCTAAATGGGGTCAAATGGTTATCAGGAATCAACCAACCAAGTCCCAATATAGCACTTAGAGCAAAAATCCCACTGCAATATGGAGAAAGCTCTTGCATCTTATGGGCTATTTTATTTGATCCATAACTTGAGAAATTATGAAGTATCTGAGGTCGAGGCCATCTGACTTACATGTAACCCGGTGTCTGGCCAAGTATTCCTTTGCCCCCCCGTGCGGCCCAGGCCGGAGAAAAAGTCCGGCAGCTGTAAGTGAACGGAAACCAGGGGACGGGGTTGCCGGTCCCGGTTTATCGGAGAGACGGTTGTGCCAGGCACGGGTTCATGTATGTGAGAGGATGGAGCCCAGCCGCTGAAGCGAGGGGGCCGCATGGAAGAGAAGAGGTTGCGTGACACGGGCTGAATAAGGAGGAGTGGCACGACATCATGAGATAGAAGAGAAAGACACGGGATCTGAATGAAGGGCGAATTGTTGTAGGGTAGATAAGACGACAAGCCCGTTGTGAGAGAGTTGCCGGAGAGAATCGGGTGGATGGAAAGGGCATGGGCTGCATTGGCCCGGGGATGCGAGATGCTCCTTGGAGAGCTTGCAAGGACTCTAGAAGTGGTATGTGTTTTGCTGCAGCGATTATCGACAAAGGCACGGAAGTTGGACGTCGGATCAACGGGCTGATGGACGACCAGGGGTTTTTAGTTGGACTCGATTGGCTGGGCTGTTATTGAAGAGGACCAAAGTCTGAATAACTCGGAATTGACACAAAAGTCTCAGCCCTGCAACGAATGCTACCCCCGGCATCGACTGTGCAAGCATGGTGCGACTTTTCAATGTTGGATGAGCAACATACCTGGACCCCAATGGTCGACGGAATTCATGGTGGGCAGATGGTGACGTAGAGATCCGGGACTCAAGGATCCCATTGCTTACCGGGGACGCCAAAAAAACCCAGTCGTGCTCATGCGAGAGAGCTCGCTGAATTGAAGATTTTCCTGTCCCCCAGGAGCGCGACCAACCGCCAAACTGCGCCTCGGACGATTTGGGCCAGAGGAGATCAGAAGGATGCGCAGACATGTCAATGCTGAAGATGGAGTGCGGCATGGAGCTGGAGAAGGCGATGACCTCGTTGGTGACTAGTTATGTCTCGGACTTGTGATTCAATTGCAGTAAGATGTCACCAGAGGCAAGCCTTTTTTTTTTCTTCCATATCGTCCACTCGGGATGTTGGTGATGTTTTGCTGTTTCTGTACGAAAGGAATGGTGTGGTGCGCGCGTGTAGGGGTCCAAGGTTCCGGGGCTTGAGCTCGATTGGTTGGCCAGGCTGAGCACTATTACCGAGACAGGGCGAGGGACGGGCCAGCGAACGGGGATCAAGACAATCAGACACACAAGCGAGAGGAGATCATCCCACCAAAGCCTGCAGCCAACCAGTTCGCCGGAGCCAGAAAAAGAAACTTCCATGAGGCTGGCTGACCTCGAACTGTTGAATCCAGTTTTGATTGATGGACCCGGTCGGTCATATGGTTCGGAATCCATCATCGTCGTCGTCGTCGTCGTCGTCTTCAGGTAGCCAAATCCTACGCCCATGATCACCCTGAGCTGGTATGTTGTGCGTAGTTAGTATACGCGAGTACTTATCACATGTACTGTACATGGATAGTAAACCAACCAAGGATCCATCCCAGCCCCCCCCGATCGACTAGGCTAGCTAGTTTCTTTTTTTTCTTCTTTTTACTTCTTTCTCTTCTTTCTTTTCTTTTCTAGTTACATGTGCCGAGATTCCAGGCGCGCACAAACGACCGAAGCCACAAGTTGCATGTGAGCCAAGAATCAGGTCTCGGAGCAAGAAAAAAACTCTTCAGATCCTTCAGCCTCTGAACCGTTTCCACGACGATTCCTCTTCAGCTGAAAGACCAAGAATGGGGAAAAAAGGACCCTTCTGAATTTTGGATTCCGATCTGAGACGAGCAGCTAGACAAGAAGCTCAAACCAAAGTCTGAACCTGGAGTTTTGTGGCATCCTTGAAGTTTTTTCAGGACAATCATCAAGCCCACTACGCATCCCACATATCGGACCATGAAGAAAAAGCCCGGGCCAGGGCGTTGGAGTATCCACTTGATGAGGCTTGAAGCCAACTTTTTTAGACGGTCTTGGAAACCGATGCCGCTAGACAGTGCTCAAAGTGGAACGCTCTTAGCTCTGAGAATGCGCGGAGGTCGTCCCCCGTTGTGCTGAATCCACAGGCGGCTGACGGGCGCTGGCCGAACATTCTTGCGCTGGGGGAGGGCACACGAGTTGTAAGGTGCAAGTGCCTGACATGTGCACACGACCTAACCTGCCAACTTGGACATCCATCCGTGGATGGAAGCACCTCAGGCAGGCATTCATCCATATCCAATGGATAATCTCAGGCACCGCAAGGCATAACCAGGAACTGCCCGAAGCATGAGAGATTGACGAACAATGCAAGCAATGGATTGAAAAGCACAACATCAGGCCACCCCCATTCCGC
>JABFFE010001120.1:0-26919 GCA_013623625.1 Fusarium setosum
GCGCAAACTGGGCTCAATACTGACAATGTTAGCTCACACCCCGAGCTGCAGCAAAAGGTTTACCGTTGTGTCAACCAGGGTTTCATTGACCCTGAGGACTTCAATGGAGTATGTCCCTCTATCAAGCCATCTGTCGATCCAACTAATATTTGCTCTAGGACCCCGAGAAGAACAAGCTTGGTGAGAAGGGCATCCACCTGACGGCTGCCCAAAAGAGAAAGAAGGAGGCTGCTGCCGCCGCCGCCGCCGCTGTAAGTATTGAGCCCAGTTTGCGCCTGGAGTCACGACCTACCTAAGCTCATCATAGCCGTCGATGGCATCGCAGTCAAAGACACCATCCTTCTGGGGGCAGATCTCGCGGACGTTCTCCAGCTGTTGACCAGAGATACATCCCCTATGGTTCATGTTAGCCCAGCTGCTGCGCTTGCGACTGCAACTTGCGCCGGGGGCTTCTTACCAATGTTTCCACGCCCAGCTCCCATGTTCCTCGATAGTCACCCAAGTCCCAAAGCGAAGGGTACCCTTGAGCAGCTTCTCCTTATTCTTCCTGCACTGGGTATCCTTGCAAACAGCGCGGTTGTTGGGGGACACCTCTGGCGCATTGTTAGTAAGCTTCGCTCGTTGTAGAGCTCGGAGAGGGAGCTGTCGCAGAAAGCGCGACTGCGCTGCTGTTGGAACACAAATCTTGCGACTTACCAATACGGTATTCGCCCATCTTTGCGGTGGTAGGATGCGCGCTGAGAGGCTAGAAAAAAATGGTACGAGAAGACGAAATCCTAACGGGAAGAGATAGAGACGTTGCGCACAAAGCGGCTTTGGTCTGTTTGCGCGCGAGCTCTGGAAAAAAATGGGCTGAGAAAATGAGCCAGCGTGACGATCAGGAAGATCAGAGTGAGATTTGTCCTGGTTCGCGGAAAGAGGGGGAATTTATAGACGGAATCTCGCGACCTGCGAAGCAAAGTGAAAACGGGCAGAAGGAAAAGAGATGATGTGAGATGGGTGGGTGAAGGTGAAGTGGGAGTGGGAGGTGCTGCCAGCTCAGCTTTGAAGAGGAGAAGGAGCGAGCTGGTCTGCGCGCGCGACGCGTCGGCCCAGGCAGGACGGCAGCTGCCAGCTCTTTCTCCCTACCTACCTAGGCTGCCCGCCACCCAACAGCGGCAAAATGCGCCCGACAATGAAACCAACCAACAGTCCCCGGCACTGACAAAGAAAATAGAGCAATCAATTCACCTGCATTTTCTCGAATCTTCTTATTGTCCAAGGCACTCGAGACATTCTTGATTCATTTTGATTTTCTTTATATATACGGTGCACGGTCAAACCCCGCTGTGTTTCCTTGTCTACTTGCCACGGAGCAGCAGCAGCATTTGGGCTCATAGAAATGGACACCAGCCAATGTACATTGCCGTCAGATTCCTTGGATCAACCGCCTGCTTTATCAACTCCTCCACCTGTCCTTCGACTCCCAACGGAATGCTCTCATGAGGCAGCAGTCCCCTGACTTTTCGCTTGATGCTGTCCACGACACTCTGTGGCTGTAACTTGACCCCCACGTCTCCCCTTCGATGCGCCCGCTTCTCCTTCTGCAGATCTAGTGTAGGATCATAGATGAAAGCCTCGAGAATCGTCATCAGAGTCTCCTCCTGCTGGCGAAGGATACTCAGCGTCAACTCGCATGACTTCCGGAATGGTCCTTCGTAACCGTATATGCCCATCGCCGCCACCATGTTGTGAGTGAGGCGGAATGGCACACGCTCGGGCTTGGCAAAAGTAAGACCCTTGTCGAACAGACAGTTGAAATCGACATGAAAGACCCCTCCGTTGCCCTCTTCTAGGTTGACGTTCTCGCCGTGCCTGTCGCCAAGTCCAAGAATGGTGCCCACCATGGACATGACAGCGCATGAGCGCGTGTATCTCAGCCGCGCAGCAAACCAAGCTGATGGGTTCGGGAACTGCTGCGTGAACCATAGTTGAAGCACGGGAGGGAACCTGCCAATGACTTCGTCTGTAAAGGTCCTCGTTTTGCCATCAGACAGGCATGCCTCGTCCATGAGCTGCTTGAGCACCGTATAGTCGGGATAGATCTTTCGCGCCGCATAGAGACCAATGAGGATATCTCGCATGGTTTTGATACCGGGCACCCACTCGATGATACCACACTCTTCGTTGAGCGGCGTTACGGCGTACGTTCGAATGTAGAGCTGCCTTCGACTCGACTCGGCGTCTCGCTTCAATGATCGATTGATCAACCCGTTGAACTCCATCAGACGTTGATCAGTTCGCAGGTCATCCTTGGGCTTGATGAGAAGCATGTAGTTCTTTCCATCTGTACCTCGCGCCGTGAGCCGTCTGGGTTTGGCAAGCGAGCTCAGAACCAAAACATCATCCAGGAAGCAGTCAATCGTGACAACATCTCGTGAAAACGCCTTGTGTTTCTTGACATATTCCGAGACCGCTGGTAGCGTTGCTGTCAATGAGCCCTCGACAGGTACCACCAACGGGCAGGGTGTGCATTTGTGGTTGAACCGAAGGTCGCGAGTAAGGCTGGCGTGAACAGTCTTGTTGCCGTGAAAGTCTCCATTTTGACATGCCAGGAGCAGTTGCTCTGCTAGCTTCTCCCCCATCCTAAGCAGGTACTTCAAGTCATATGAGGAGCCTTCCACCTTCTTCGACACATTCCTCAATGTCTGAAGGATCTGAGTGCCTCGAGCCTTGCGCTCTGACACCTGTCTGGTCGTCATGATGCCGATGAGGCTCCAGAGTGCTTGCCGAGGGTGAGCCTCGACAACCTTGACAATGATATGGGTGAGTCGGTCGAAAACATTCGGATTAGGATGTGCAATGCGGGCAACGATTTGTGGCAGCGCCGTGTAAAAGATGTACGCCGGCAGCCGGTGAATGTACTTGTCGAGGAAAGAGTGCAGAAGATTGAGTTGTTCGACGCGTCTTCGGTGAAGTTCGCGAGACAGGGACACTTTTCCTTCAGGGGCTTTGTCCACCTGTGCTCCTAGGTCGAGCCAGAGGGTTAGGATTCTTGGAAGAGTCTGGTACAGGTACTTGGTTCCCGAGTTCAGTGACCGCACGTAATTCTCTATGACAAGCCGAGCAACTTCGCCAGTAATGTAGTTGTCGCTTTGGTCATCGACCTTAAGTGGCTTCTCTGCTTCAAGGATTTTTTTGTAGTGCCGGCCGAGGTAGTAGTGGCCCTTTTCCCAGGTTGAATACGTCTTTGGCGGCTGTTGATATTTCTCACGTAGGGCACCAGCGTGCGTTTGCCCGGCGCTGTCAAGCCATTTAGCAAGGAGCAGTTGCGCTCGTGCGGTCAAGAGTTTCTGTTGTGGGTTCAATTTGGTAGAATTCGTGCTGGTTGATGTCCCTGTTTGGGTCATGAACTTGTTGCTCTTAATCGCTCCCTGTAGAATTTGAATCGCCTTTCGGTGCTGGTCTTCTCTCCAAAGCAACTTCGCATTCTCAATGGTAGCTGCGTCATCGCCAAGCTTGGACGCGTGCAGAACAGCGTTGAAGGACTGGTGTAAGGAATTCGACTTTCTTGCAAGTCGCGCACTTGATAACCACAAGCCCGAGATGTCAAGGTCGGAAAAACTTGGCCTATTGCGTTTAGTATCACTACTCTGCTGGTTCAGTTTCATATCTGGACTCACCGGTTGAGTTCCATGGCTGCTCGCCGAATGCCAAGAAGGTATTGCTTGTCATTCACATAAGCTCCTATGACTTCGAGTCTCCTGTCTAGAAGGCTCATGGTCTGTTGATGTACCGCCTCGTCGCCTGTATTTGCCGTAATGATGATCTCTAGATCTGTAAGAACATGCGACTTGAGAAGGAGATCATGGCAGGCTTGGAGTGATGCTGTGGATGAGGTGCTCATGGACGATGCAATCTTCCTTCTCATGTCGTTCATCGTCAAAATCAACTCTGCCGGGTTGCCCTTGTTCTTCAAATTGTCAAAGATGGTCGCGACAGATACGTTAAAGTCCTCCACCACATCACCGTGGAACTGTTTGGTGAACTTGGTCAGGCTCTGCCACCTGCCCGTCACCCATGCGGCTTCCACAGCGTATGGCATGATCTTGTTGTCCGTCGAAGCGTTGGTATGCATGCCCTCAATGTGATTTAACAGCACCTCTATTTGTCATTAGTCAAGCGCGAGGTTGGGGATGTGAATTCCGTACCGTGTTGGCCGGCTTGCTTCAGACAGTGAAGCAGGTCCATCTGAACGTCCACGTTGTCAGGGTTCTCTGCAAGCTGCATTTCATACCAGTTTTGCACCGCAGTCCATCTACCAGCCTTCCGGTGGCTTAGGATTTGCTGGTTGATGTCAAGGACATGGAGGTGAGCTGATATTCCATCTAGCCCGTCAGGTTCATCAATGTTGGCGTAAATGTCTTGGAGCCTCTCAAGAAGACGTGTGCGCTCCCCCGGCTCCCTTTTCCTCTGTTCCATCTTTTGAGCGTGTTGCTCAAGGTGGAAGAGAGCCCGGGCGTAGTCGTCACAGTCCATAGCCCTTTGCGAGATCAACTCGGCTGGTATCTTGTCTAGGGCTTCCTGGACATGAGTCAACTTCTCCTTGTCGGACTCGGTTAGACGGCCGGCTGCTCTTTTGGTCTGTATCCATCTCATGGCGTAATCTACCACCCGGAAGACGCTCTAAACTACATTAGCAGGTGACCAAATACCGAGTGTTCGGTCACTTACATGGCAATACCGTTTCATGTCTTCTTTTTCCTGGTGCGATGCATTGTCTGCAGGTTGGTGCTCCAAGATGCGAAGCAACTCACCGAGGACCTCTTCCCTTTCTTTCTTATTACTTCTGGATCCTAAAAATATGTGTAGCACGATGTAAGGATGGAGGAACTCTGCAATCACAAGGTCTCTGACACGGATGACACGCGCAAGAGGCTCGTAAATCATATCAGCAAAAGGCGTTTGCCCTTTCCGCAAGAGATCCAGGACCGATTGTCTTAGCCAGATGGCGTAAGGCTTCCCGGGACAGAAGATTGGATACTCAACTACCACAGGAGCCATCGGAGCAACGACGTATCGGGAGCCTAAGAAAGGTGTTACTACCTCTCGAACAGTCTCTGGCATTGCGACAAATTTTCGATAAATGTCGTTGCCACCAACCATGCCGGTGCCTTGCATCGCGCATGCAGCCTTGATATCGCACCTATCCAAAAGCTCCTGCATTACAAATGACAGAAATCCTTGGAACTTGACGTCAGTTGTGGACAAGAAGGCCGGCACCAATACCTCTTCTAGGAGAAAGAGGGCAAAGTCAGTCGTTTCTTCGCTGGTCTCAAAGTTCTTCAAGATCACGATAGACCGTTGCTCTCTCACACATTCGATTTTGCTTGGATCTAGACATCCAATTAAACCGATTGCTTCAGTGCACAACTGAGCTATCTCACCGGGAGAGCTGTTGTATCTGCATGCGCAATCGAGCAGAGATCGCATGAGCGCTGCAACAACGGTATCCGACTGCTGGCCGAGAGCAGAAGTATGTAGCGCCCCTTGGTTGCTCTGGAGATACAGTACTAATTCAGTCAACGCTTGGAGGACGACGCCGGAATTTTCGTGGTTGATTCTCTCAGAGAAGGCCTCAAGAGCTTCTTCAATCATGAGCGTTGCTGGTCGGTGCTGTCCTATCCTTGATTCGATGTCATGGAGCTCGGGTATGTGTCCAAGTGACGGTAGCTTGATGATATATCTTGCAACAAGGCCCTCATATCGGTCGACGACAAATTCGAGCGTCTCCTTGACAAGCAGGGCCGTTGATTCATTCAGCGAGGCCCAGAAGCGAGTGACAACAAAAAACGTCGTTTCCAAGAGCGCCTCCACGTCTTCTTCGTCAAGATAAGTGAGCATTGCCGCCCAACAGGAGAAGCTCGCTTCTCTCAGATCGTCTTGTGAAAGTGTAGATAGTAAACAGGCGGACATCTGGTGCGACAAGTTAGCAATGTAGCCCGGCAGCATGGTTATCAAGTCTCACCTGTGGTCTAACAATCCTTGCATAATCCTTACAAACCCTGACCATTTCTTCCATTGCTCGAATGTATCGCCGACGTTCCTGAGATGGGAGATTTGGGTCGTTGATTACATCGGTGAGGCGAGCTATGAGACCGAGGAGATGAGAATGAATAAAACGGCCAGTTACGTTTGCTTTCTTTGACCTGGTCTCCTTGTTTGCTGCTAGAATAGTCATGGCCACGGTATTTAGGGCCTTTCGAGCCTGGCAAAATATTAGATACTAGAGAGAGCCGTGAGCATTGTACTTACGGCTGTCTTCTTGGTTTCTTCCGCTTCGCCAGCTGCCTTTAGCAACTCCATGACAATGAGCACTGGCTCTGACTCAAAAATATGGAGGATCGATTCGTTATGAAAATGGGTATCCAATTCGTCAAGACGTGACTTCGCAAAGCTTGCGATGTCCCCGGTGTCTTGGATCAAGAGCAGAGCGACCGTGGCTGCCAGGTTTGACGGATCCATCAAGAGGTGGAATATTTCAGTCTCCTGCCGAGCCTCTGCGATTTTCTGAATCACCTCTTTCTGCTTGTCTAGCACTAGCCATGGCAGTGCATGAGTCTGGATGAGGAGGAGAAGTTCGTTGACTGAGATTTGCAGCAACTCAGCGACCGTTCGACTCATCTGAGGGCGATGTACCATGTCTTTGGTAGCCATGTATGCTAGGCTTGGCCAAAACGGCTCAAAAAGGCGTCGTGGTGTTACTCGGCGAGCTTCGGCCAAGTTCAACAGCTCGTTGAAGGCAAAGGCCGACACAATGTTGTTGCTGCTTCCTAGATACTCCAAAAGCTTGATGAGAACGAGATTGAGCTCATCCTCGGAGACAACAGCGCCCAACTGACTCCAGGCCATGATGAACGTCTCCGTCAGGTTAGCCTGGTTCTTCTCACTTATTGACTTGAGGAAGGCAATTGAATTCTTCCTGTTGCGGTGTATCAAGTCTTGGCGTTTCATCGGAGAGGTCCCATCCGTTGCACTTGAACGCGCATTGCCTTTTATGGGGGAATCGTCGAAAATGTGTTGATTCTTAACCTTCCCACCCAGTTGATGAGTCGGGAGTACAAGCTGCGCAAGACCTGTCTCGGGTCTATCGAGAGAAAAAGTCGCCAGAGCTCTCCCGGAGGCTATGCGGAGTTCTCTCAAAGAACTGTTCAATGACTGAAGACACCACTGGCCCAATCCGGATGTTTCCAAGTTCAGCAGTTCTGCATCATCACAATGCAGAATTACTCTTCTCAGCGCCAACATAGCAGCAACTCTTGGACGGCGAGACTCTGGAAGTGAAGGTAAACGAACCAACTTCGTAAACAGCGCCTCGACTCGCGACTTGTGGAGGATTGCTTCCGGCGAAATTGAGCGACTCGATAATGATTTCGTTTCGCAGATGGAGCATTGAGACCCTGGTTGGTGGGCATCCAGTTCTCCAGCGTCAGTTGACTCTAGTTCACTATCGGCGAGACAACAAATCCGGGACAGAAGATCAAGTGCAAGACACTGGTGCGATACATCGACGGCGGGAAATGCGTTCCTATTGCTGATAAGCATTCTGGTTCCAACAAAAGATATAATGTAGCCCACAAAATTTGTTGCTCGAAACTCGACCAGTTATCGTCTTCTCCCGAAATGCCCAAGCTGTCCGCTATCGAATTTACAAGGGCAGACATAGCACTGAGATCTGTCGATTCCACCCTTCGCCTTTTGGTACGGTCTTCTGAGGCAGCATCGGGATCTTTGTAAGTCAATGACAGTGCCTCGATTGCCATGCGCACATGTTCATCCTGAAACTTTGAGGGATGTAAACTTGCGTCGAGTAACTCCGGCTGCAGAACGGCAGTGACTTGTCGTAGGGTTTGTGTCGTCCTCTACCTAAATGTTAGCAAGTGATAGAAGGGTAGTCAAAACATATCTGACCCAGATGTCTGTTTCTTCGGGCATGGCTGTATACAGCAGCGAAGACTCGTCAAGGAGTTTGGATATCGCTAATCTGCCAATCGATCTGTCGCCCACAGATGCCTTTGCGATTGCAGCAAGTGCCACGCAGTACGTGCGGCGTGTCTCCTCATCAGCTGTCTCCAGCATGGGCGAGACGTCAGGGCTTAATGCCATCTCACCGCAGAGTAAGATTAGGAGGGTAATTGCCTTCTTGCGAAGACCAACGACAATTCCCTTCTTTCTGGATAGCGCTTGCTCGATCTGTAGAGTCATTTGGATGATATGAAGAGACGAGCTTGGGAATGTGGAATCGTAAGGCTTTTGAACCGATCGCATGTCGACTAGAGCATCGAGCAGCCACACTGCACTTTCTGAGAACGAGACAATCGTGTCGAATGCCGAGTCCCCAGATACCAGCGGGAAAGCCATGACATTAGTAAGACTCGTGCATTGTTGCAGAGCCTGTGACACCCGGTCGACGCGATAGGTAAGTTGACTAATACGGGATCTGTCCTGGTCCAAATGCCGGTTTAGGGCAACGTCGGGGGGGAGATATAGATTGGAGATCTTGTCCTTTAACGAAGGCACGTTTTGACGGGTTTGTAGATAGCCAAGAAGGCCTAATTGGTGTAAGTCATGACGTTTCCAAGTCCTCAGAGTAATACATACGAGACAAAATAGTCCGCCAGTATAGCATAATTGCAGGCGCCAAATCCCACAAGTCCCACGTCTGTCCCGCTATGAGCATCAAGTATTGGAGAAAGCCCTCAATGCCCTCGGTAAGGTCGAGGCACTGGGGATGTCCTAGAAGCCTCAAAAGCTGAGGGAGCAACCAGACCCACAAAGGTTCTTGTCCCCGAAACATGAACTCTCCGCTCTTCACTCTGTGAGTGAGAACCATTGGTGTCTCCTTGATAGTGAATCGGAGGAAGTTGATAGCCTTGAGGCCCTCGGTTCGCACATATGCCTGGTCAAGGAAGGGATCGTCCAATCGAATACCTTCGAGGACAGCCCGAGAGTAGACATAGATCAGCAGGTGATTGTTCTCAACCTGCTCCTCTGGCGTTTTTAAAAGTGTCGGATCATCTTTGACACGCTGGATGATGGCGAAAAAACCCTTCAGTTCGCTGTTCTCGTCCGACTTGGAGGATTTCGTTGACGCTGCAATGTTCTCCACGAGCTGTGCCGCTAGGGTTGACGGGGGAGGTCCGGCAGCAAGGTCGCCACCTGGGTGTCCATGGTCAGGCAAAGCCGCCCAGGGGTGAGAATTGCCGGCCATGATGCATTCAGCATTGTGACCTGCGTAGACGCTGTCGTTGAGACGGGTAGCAACGGTTAACTGATTTGGAGACGGGAAGTAGACGCGGTGGGACGGTGGGGCTGGACGCGAGGTCACGTGATCTCCCGTGGTCCCAACTTCCGTTTCTTGAGTAAGGAAGGTCCTTAACTTTGGTTCATAATTCATTAAAATCCCGATTACCCTACTCCTATTTAAAGCATTACAAAACGCCTGATCCCGATCCCAAAACATTCGCCACGTCATGGAGAAATCGTCTCCTTTCTGTCGTACAAGTGTGCCGCAAAGAGCAGTTGCTCGCTTTTAGCGTTCATAACGAACGCTGATCACATCGTGTGTTACCCCTGCGCGAGCGTTAGGATGCCGGGATATCCCATTCCATATCTGGAAGTTGCTTACCTCCAAGTTTGACCGTGTATGTGATTTCTGCTGATCCATACGTGGCCTCGATGACCCCCTTCAAGCAATAATACCGATGCCATCCCATCCGTCTGACTCTCGCAGTTCTCTTGGCAGAGGCGGGTATCTTCTTCAAGTCGAGCGAGAGTGTCCCGATGTATTGGGTGTTTGAATTCAGATGGATGGGCGTTTTCTCATCCTCCTCGTCGTTGCAATATATATCGATCTCGGTCTGCGGCGCATGGCCAAGCATCACTGGAAGATCGCATTGATACTCGATCGTCGATGGTTTACCCTCTGGGTAAGACTCGCCCTGTCTACGTCAATCTTTGCGCCCTTTCGAACTTCAGAAGCACCTTGAATACCTTTCGGATGAACCAACACATCTCAGTGACTACTGTTTCCTGTTCCTTTTCAGACCAGAAACTGGCTTCTGTCAGCTCCAACATCGCCTCCAAGTTTGAGGGCACTTACGCTTCCTTTGGATCATGCCTCATCATGTCATACTTTGTCAGCAGACACGTCCCGTACGATCTTCTCGCAACTCGGGATGCGACCTGAACCCCGGATGCGGGCTGATATCGACTGAGTCCATGGATTGCGGCACCCTTGACCACGGCTGTCCAACCGCTTTCTGGCTGAAGGACCTCGGTGCGAGTTGGGATGGCCTCTCGCACGCGTGACTTCAGATACCGGCTTTGGCCAAAGCCTCCCACCATAATCACGGCAGCAACACCATCTCCTGCCATTTTGATTTGCTCCTTGATTAAGCAGACGATATCCTTCATGATGGGCTCAAAGATCTTGTTTTTCATGTCATCCTGCGACATTGTGTACCGGTTCCGCCGCAAGCCAAGGCTAGAATCGACTTTGATGGTCAACGGTTCGCCTTTTGGGGAAAAGGTCTTCTTGAACTGCGATACTTGAGCTCATTGATCAACAACGAGGAGCCTGGAATGCTTACCGACTCAAATTCATTCAAAGCCACCAGGAGCCTCTCATCAGTCCAATACTTGTCACCATGGGTCTGTTTTAGATGCCGGCGGAAGCGCATATTCAGCATTGATGAACCGCACTTCCCGCCCGTGCCCTCTGTGACTTCTTTCACTTCAACTTTGCCGACTTGGGTAACTTGGTACGAGATCAGGTCGACGGTGCCACCACCGGCATCACAGACGACAAACTTGCGTCCTACTTGTAACGTGGCAGGACTGAGGGTCTTGAGAGTATAGAGTGCCGCCGCTTCCTACATGTCGTCAGCACTGCAACATCGTCATTAGTTTGTTCACGTACCGGCTCCGAAATCAGTTGGATTCGTTGATTTCCGCAGAATCCTGCTATTGCTGCGGCCTGTTCCGTCGCCTGTTTCGCTACAGGAGACCAAATGGCGGGAACCGTCACGACAAAGTCCATGGGAGTCGATCTCACTACACTCGGGGACAAGCGCTTCTCGAGGATGCTGACGAAATGTGCGTGAAGGCACTTTAGGTATATCTTGGTCAGCTCCTTGGCTGATTCGCCATCTTTGGTTGCTGGAGCCGGGTCATCCAGCTTCCTACACAGATTTTCGATTAGACAGAGCACCCGACAAGCTGTGCAAGCAAACGAACAGCTTGAAGAATTTACTTCTCTTTGCAGACTCGGGAATCTGAAAGCCCCACTGCCATCCAGAGGCGACCTTTCGGAGCTCGGTGGGCACTTTCGGGCTGCTCTTGGAGGAGTTGACCGAGGGCCAGCTTGTCACAACATGTTGAACATCGGGCTACTGAAGTTGAGCAGAAGATTCCGAGCACAAGCAAGAAGAGTTACTCACCCGCGTTGTGTCGGCCCAGGCGACGCCTGAGTAGGTTGTTCCAAAATCAATGGAAACAATGATTCTGCGGTTGCTCATGGCTAAAGTTTACTACCTTGAGGCTCCCTGCTATGGCTGTGTCATTGGGATATCAACTGGGTGTAGCACGAGATGGCTGGATACGGCATTCTGCGCGCCTCTTTACGCAGTGTTGAGACAAGGCAGCCTCTCGGTCGGGTTGCTCGGTTCAGCAAATGAGGGAGCGGTTTCGCTTAGATTTCGCTTCGGCCAATGCTTCATTGGGCACGGCAGAGATCAGCAGGACCTCGGAACATTTTTCAGCAGCACCCGACGAGTTGGTTTTCGTGGCATCAGGCCCGACCACGGCGCTGTGGTGATCCTTTCGGGCCTCAGTGCCTGGGGCTATCTTTGGGCCTCATTCACCGATCACAGGGCGGAGAAACGACAGCTCATCGACTGCCGTCTCTGGCCTCACGCAGGGCTGTCGATTGTGTGGGCGGTCATATCCCGAGCACCGTGCTCTTGGCCCTGCATGCAGAGACGAGCCGTGGGAGGCCAGTCGCAACGAGGGCGGTGGAGCTTGGGCCGCCTAAGACGAGACCGACTTTTGGATGTCGCACAGCTCACAGAGGCTCAGATGCATTAGGTAGCCATCAGCCGGCGCCTAATTGAAACACGAGTCTTGTCCAACCGGACGGTGAGGCTGCCAATTGGGCCTTTGTCGGGCGACCACGGCGTCGATTGGCGATGGGCAGAGAGTGACCTATCGTGCCACATGTGGCTTTCACTCGACGATGCCGGGTTGTTGGAGTTGCCGGGCTCACTTGAGGTCAGCCTTTGCCAGGTGCTGAATCAATTTCAAGTTGATTATCGACAGACTCATTCTCATTCTGAGCAGTCATTAACAACAGCAACGCGGAGCTCACCATCGGATCATGATGAAACAAGAGAACGAAGCTCCGGTGAGGGAAAACCAGCATGGACCCGCGGAGCACAATGATTCGACAGTGAAGGATGCGTCCGAGAAATCTCTCCTCGAAAATAAATTGGCCGACGAGACCCATCTGCGACGCTTCACTGAAAACGTATTGGATTCCCGGCAGCAGGAAATCGAGAGCCGAGAGTCGGAAAAGAGCAGGCTCTCAGCAAAGATGGAAGCACTCAAGAAGGAACTCGCCAACACTCAGCGACAGCTCACAGAAGCTCGGAACCAAACCAAAAGTAAAGCAAAGCAGCTTCAAGACGCGAAGGATCAGATCTTTCGTCTGCAGCCAAACCGAAAGGACATCACTGAGTCAGAGGCAAGGGAAGCCTACAAGAACGTGGTTGGCAGTGTTCAGCGATGGGTCGAGAACCGGATCAAAGATGTCATCGACGATCTGGAACATGGTCATCTGAAGACGAGACCAGTTCCTCCAGATGCATCGCGTTTCGTCTCACTCCTCAGAGAGCAGTCGAGGAAGCACCTCAGTGTCGACCAGTCTGACGAGTACCATGTCATGGCGATCATCATGAACTACCTTTATCTTGCTTTATTCTCCAAGTCTTTCTACTGCCCCCTGGATGATACAGAAGAAGATGGGACTCTGATGTGGATTGATGAGCTGGAGAGCACCATGTCACGACTTCCGAGAGGTATGTTGCTCTTCAGAAACTTGTCCTTACCCCAGTGGCTAACTTGGTGTAGATGTGGTTCACTGTCGGGAATGGAGGAGCGAGACCCTCACTGCATTGGTACATCAGCCTATCTTCAAAAGTCGGCGGACACGATATCTCAACCGCGTTACCGACGATCTGACTTCCCTACTTTCAACCATTACTCCTAGGACACCTCCTAGCGAGTTACATAGCTCTGTTCGCCGAAGCATTGTAGACCCTGCAGCAGACCTTGTCCATCAACTTCATTTAGCATCTAGTATTTTCTCACTGAAATGGCCTGCTCGCACGGCCGCCTCGAGGTTGGAGGTGTATCAATGCTTGAACCTTGCGAGCGGTGGAATGATTCTTGACTTGAGCGGAACGAAGCAGATCTCGCCGGCACGACGAAACGTCTCGTATCTATTCGACGTTGCCCCTGGATTGTTCGTCGAAAGAATCGAGGATGGCAAGAAGCTAGGCCAGAAAGCTATTGCTAGACCCACTGTCCTTGTCGACAATACAGAAGGGGAAGTGTCCCAACAGCCAACCGTGATGAGATGGTTATGGGACAATGCGCCAACGTCGCAAGGTTCGGGCCGGAGCATGTCAAGAGCGCCCGGTTCGAGAAGTAAGCAGACACATCCTCGTCGCCTTTCCAAGCTCTGACCTTGTGTTTAGGGACGCCTGGATCCGTTGTATCGACATCAGCCAGACAGAGATAAGATTTCATGAACGATGGAGTAGCCTTTGTGTTTGCGAACAGAGAAGTCAGCAAATGATGTTTATGGATGACATGAGAGAACGGAACGCACAGTAACGATCATTTTTGTACAAGTACTTGGAGAATTATGGCGTTGAGGATGGTATTTGGGCTAGTTGACGCTTTATCTGTATCAAACACCTAAGAGCCTCCGGGCTCTTAGTAGAGATATCCAGGCCCAGGCACCGCCATCCAACGGGTAAAATCAGCAATGCTGCGTCTTCGGTTCGCTGGTCGAGGCGGCAGGGGAGGCGGCGGCGCTCCAACGTCTGAGGCAGCCCGTCGCCGATCCGTGTTGGGAGGCCGCAGAGTGTTGTCTCCGAAGTGAACGCGTGGCCGTTCGGATGGCCTTGGAGGAAGTGTAGGGGCATACGAGGACGCCTGTGAGCGTGTCGGTGAGCGACCTTGCCTTGGTCGTCCGGGGAGAGTCGTAACGACAATTGGAGTCTGGTGTTGAGGGCGAGCTCGAAGAGGTGCGTGGGACTGAGCTTGCGCGGGTCTTTGGGCCGGCACCTGGCTTGCTGCTTTGGTTGCTTGAGCTGGTGGCAGCCCTTCAGTTCTCCTTGGAGCAGTTCGGTTGACTTCTCGGACGGGCTGCTTGACCCTCCTACCTGGACTTGGGACTTTCCTCACAACTTTTGGTTTTGGAGGTGTTTCTGGTGTTGTTCCGGCGCCGGTCGTCGTCTTCTTTGCCGCCGGGGCTTTGTTGGATGTTGCCGGGATGAATGGCCGGATACAGTTGGTGATGTAGTCGTCGGCGAGTCCCAGGGCTCTGGCATCGATAACGCCCAAGTTGATTCGGTTTATGTATTCCTCCTTGGGCTTGCTGTCGACGATGTGCTGAGGACTGATGTACACCAGGACGTTCTGCTCCCAGTGGGGATCATGATTGATGGACTTTCTCTGGCCTCCCTGTTGGGCCATGTGACGGGCCTGGGCGGGCCCTCCGTTGTTGACGATCCAAGACACAGGCCGGCGATACAAAGACGCCTCAGCACGTCGCAGCATGACGGTCATGTAGCGTTTCTCATAAGCCTTCTTTGAAACTCCCTCATTGACATCCAGGCGAGCTTCATCGCGAGCGTTGATCTCATAGACGAGGCCCTCGACCCAGTGGCCTTGAGCCTCGATGACATTAGCGTATCCACGCTCGTTGATCTGCCAGCGGTAATGCCACAGCTGGGCACTGCCGACATACTTGCTCCCGGGACATCGCTTCTTCATCTGCTGGAGATGCAGATTGCTCCCGTAGGCGAAATAGTACTTGGTGGTGGTGGTGGGCCGTCCGGCGTCGGGGGCCGGGGCCGGGGCTCCGAAGGCATGGGAGGTCATGTTGAAGATCAGCCGGAGACAAGAGGCCCCGTGCATCCGATGGTGAGTGGTGAGTGTGTGTGGGCTGGAAGGACGAGGAGAGAAGGCGGGCTTGAGACAAGACGCAATGTGTAGGTGAGAAAGGTGATGCTGCTGCTGCTACTAGTGAGCTAACGCAGATTAATGGAAGGGGTTGGAATTGGCTGCCTCGCAAGAGAATGGAGGAGGCACGTCATGACTGACATTTCACCCAGGAGGGAACAGCGTCAAGACGAGGCGGAGCGAAGGGAGAGGACGTGGACGAGGGACGGTGACCAGCCTCTCTCTCTCTCTCTCTCTCTGTCTCCGCGCCAAAGAGCGGTGTTGTTGTCCCATTACATTGGGCACCAAGAAGAGACAACAACGCAGCCAATTGCCGCCCACCACGTTCAGGGGCCTCAGCAAGCGACTCATGGAGCAAACTCTGCAGGACGGCACGTTCTCACGGGCCCGACTGTCTGGGCCAACGTGGACGCCTCGACGGCAGGCGGACCAAGGGTCGGGTTTTTGAGTCATTGGATAGCCTCAGAATATCGAGACGCTATGAAACGGCCTGGCCCGCGCGTGGCTCTTACCAGCTAGGGGAATAGTTGGGCTCCGGCTGACCCCCCCCGGAGTCTCCACATCTCCACCGGCCGGGGGGTGTGCACTCGGAGTCCTCCCCCCGGAAGACCCGCAGTGATAGCTCCTGCGCGTGCATAGCGAAATAGGCCAATATCCGCACCGCCATGGGAAATACCAGATATTTTTTTTGCTTTAATAGCACAACGCGGGGCTGCGCTTTTTTGCGAGATGTGACAATACGACGAGCTCGGGTCATGCGGACAAGTTTGATGTTGATGTTAACCATCTGCTTGGACGAGAGAGCAGCGTATCCAGACGCTTCAAACAAGGCGAGCTGAGAGAAGACCATGTGATACGACAGCTACGACAAGACATCTCTATACAAATCGACAAGAAGGCCTCATACTCCCAGAGAGTCAACTTCAATTCAGCCACCTCCAACTCCTCAACCATCCTTCTTCCTCTTCGCGCATCACACACACACACACACACACTCTCTCTCTCTCTCTCTCTTCTTGATCAGCAGCCATGGTCAGACACTACAACTTTGGCGTCGAGATCGAGGCCGTTGCGAAGCCGTACGGCGCCGCAGAAAGCTTCACCAACGTCGATTGGTATCGCCAACTCGCCCAGAAGCTGCGCAACCGGGGCATCGAGGCTGTGCACGACGACAACTCCAAGTACAGCAAGCACCCCGAGTACTATGGCGGGAAGTGGTTTGTCACTCGAGATGGCTCTTTGAAGCGGGAACGCCCTATGGGTGAGTTTCACAACACTCCTATCCTAAACTTGATCGAATTGCTCTTAACACCTTTTCAGTCTGCATGGAAGTCGTCTCCCCCCGCCTCGACACAACCCAGCCCGTCGGCACCATCCTCGGCGACTTCTGGGAAGCCATGCGCGTGCACTTCAACCCGCAGCGCGACATCTCGTGCGGCGGCCACGTCCACGTCACGCCCGTGTCCACAAACAACAAGTTCTCCCTCCGGTCCCTCAAGAAGATCGCCTTCGCCACCGTCGTCTACGAGGACTTTGTCGCCGCCGTCCTCCCCCAGACCCGCCGCGAGAACCAGTACTGCCGCGCCAACTCGCAGAGCATCGACTCGGGCCTGCGCGAGACCCTGCTCTGGGGCAGGAGCACGGCGGCCCTGCTCCGCGTGGCCGCCGAGATCAAGGCCCGCCAGTCCGAGACGGAGCTGTACTTTTACATGCAGGGGAACCGCTACGTGCTGTGGAACTTCCAGAACATCTTCCCCAACCCCAAGACGGGGAGGTGCACGGGGACGGTCGAGTTCCGGGGCGGGAACCAGTTCCTGAGCACAAAGGGCACGCTGGCGTGGGTGGCTTTTGTGCTGGGATTTATCACTCTGGCGATTCAAGAGGTATGGCTTCATATTAATTCATCATGGTTGAGCTCTCATACTGAACAAGACTCAGGATCTCCTCAACAACTTGACCTCCTACACCTCGCCCGCGGACCCCAAGTTCCAGGCAAAGCTCGAGGCCTGGTGGGTGCGAGTACGCAAGGCGGCCAAAAAGTCCAAGCTTGCACGATATCTCCCTGAAGACTACGTCAAGATGCACACGAGATAGCCGACTGGCTTTCTCCTTCCTTTTCATTTCTCCTCTCCTTCTAACCTACCAAGACGGTGACTGGTTCATCTGGATATTGGGTCGGTCTAGAATTTGTTTTTATTTCATCATGAATCATGGCAACGGATTTGGGTGCTTTTAACAGGCGTTCGGGCATGGAACGGGCATAGGGCAACAGACTACAGACAACCACATGGCAGAAAGACACAAACTTCTAACAAAGCTCTAGAAACTCTGGCATATAGGTAGACTCATGGGGACTCGGGTCATATTTCGATTTTAAATTCACATATACATGCTTTCCAAACGACGCCTCCAAAACCCAGTGTTCTCGTAAACCAAACCATGTTCAGGTCTCTGCCTCCTTAGTCTCTCCTTCCTCAAACATGACAAGAACTGTTCCTGCTTTGCAAATATCCTACAATGTGTTAGTATCGTCTTGGTATCTTGACCTTGACTACTTACTCCTTCTTTGTGTGCCAACTTCTTGATAACACCGTCTTGTGGTGATCGAATGACAGTCTCCATCTTCATCGACTCAATTCTACGGACCAGTCAGCATCGGGTTTAACAGACAGAGAGAAAGTACTTACACAACAAGGGGCGCTCCCTTTTGTACCGTTTGGCCCTCTACCACTTCATTCTTCAGGATCTTGCAGGGCATTGGCGCGGCAACAGAAGCAGTCGCCTCCTTCAGGCCGAGGGCCTTTTCGTACCACTTGGGCGGTAAAAGGACCAGATCCGTTTTGACTCCGTGCTGGAAGATGGTGACTTTGGTGTCGTTATCTGTATGTTGAGGTACTACAGATGACTGGATTCGCTCTGAGGGGAAGTATGACTCCAGCTTCATCACCTCGCCCTCCGGCTCTGGTTGACAAGCAATGTTGATGAAAACCTGAGGCGTCTCTTCGCCCTTGCGAGAGACAGCCACATTGTAAAGGTTGTGTCCCGTCTGTGTCACGCTGGCCTCTACAACTTCGCCTTCTTCCTGGCTATATCCATCCTGTATCTTGAAGGCAAGTTTCCGCTCACCAATAGTGCTGGCCTCGCCAAAGCCTAGCGTTTGGCCGTGGGGTGCAGAGTTTCGGAGCTCAAAGTTGACCATTCCCAGAGCTGCTTGAGCAAATACTTCGTTCTTGATATGCCGGGGCTTAAAGAGCTCATCCCGCCACTTGTCGATGAAGCCTGTTTCGACGTCACCTGCCACAAAGGCATCGGTTTGACAGAGCCGCTTGAGAAACTCGATATTCGTGGCAACACCGACAATCTCATAAGAACGCAGAACACTCTCCATCTTGGCGATTGCGCGTTCCCGGGTGTCACCTCGCACAATAAGCTTAGCAATCATGCCGTCGTAAGCTTCGGAGATGGTGCTTCCAGAACGGAATCCCCAGTCCAGTCGAACATCCTCGTTCTGCAGATCATGAGGCAAGTAAGCACGAACCAGCTTGCCAGAGTCAGGGATGAAGCCCTTCTCCGGGTTCTCTGCATAGATGCGTGCCTCAATAGCAGCACCCCTCTCGTTCATCTGGATCTCGACTTCTTCTTGAGACAGGGGCAACTTCTCGCCTGCAGCGATTCGGAATTGCCATTCCACCAAGTCCAAGCCCGTCACCATCTCTGTGACTGGATGCTCCACTTGGAGTCGGGTGTTCATCTCCATAAAGTAAAACTTGTTGGT
The DNA here is from genome assembly GCA_013623625.1 of Fusarium setosum. Taxonomy (NCBI): domain Eukaryota; kingdom Fungi; phylum Ascomycota; class Sordariomycetes; order Hypocreales; family Nectriaceae; genus Fusarium; species Fusarium setosum. The sequence goes on from JABFFE010001120.1 coordinate 19,067, forward strand.
GTCCTTGTCAAGGATAAACTCGACAGTGCCAGCACCAACGTAGCCCACAGCTGAGGCAGCTTTCCGTGCCTTATCCCAAAGATCATGTCTGGTTGCCTCGTCTAGGTCAGGGGCAGGCGACTCCTCCAGGATCTTCTGGTGTCGTCGTTGAACACTGCAGTCTCGCTCGCCCAGAGCAACAGTGTTCCCCCACTTGTCAGCAAACACTTGGACTTCGACGTGCCTGGGGCGTACAATGTATTTCTCCACAAGCATGACTTCGCCGCCTTCGCCGAATGAAGCTTTGGCTTCCGCACGAGCACTCTTCAGCTGTGTCAGGAACTCGTCCTCAGTCAAGACGATTCGCATCCCCTTGCCACCGCCACCTCGAACACTCTTGAGAAGGACAGGAAATGTGATCTTCTTGGCGTGCTCCAAAAGCTCCTGCTCGCCTTGCTCTGTACCGTGATAACCCGGAACACAGGGGACATTAGCTGCCGTCATGATCTCCTTGCTGCGGGCCTTGTGTCCCATATCAGCCATGGCGGTAGCTGGCGGTCCAACGAATACAATGCCCTCCTCCTCGCAGCGTTCAGCAAACTTGGAGTTCTCAGATAGGAAGCCGTAGCCGGGGTGTAGCGCCTGGATGCCATTTTTCTTGGCTAGCGCAATGATCTTCTCGCCATCCAAGTAGGCATTTGCAGGGCCAAGACCTAAGGACTGAAAGCCGGACGAAGCATGCCAGGAGCCAGCGTCGACATCAGTGTAGACTGTGGTAGCACGAATGCCGAGGCGCTCGGCAGTACGGTTGATACGGATGGCAATCTCGCCGCGGTTGGCGATAAGAACTGAATTGATCGGTGTGTACTTGGGAGTGGAAGAAGCAGCAGCAGCAGAAGAGGAGGCGTTAGGAGAGGTGGTAGTAGAAAGGAGGCGAGGAAGAGGCTTCAGAGGAAGACGACGGTTTGCGCGGAGGGAACGCATGGCGGGCGGCCCGAGGAAAAGAGGCGCTCAATTCGAAGACAGACAACAAAGGGCAGCTTCAGAAGGCCTCGGAAGAAGAGTTGGAGGGTGAAGCATCAAGAGCAGAGGAAAATTTTCCTTGAAAAGGCCTTGCTACGGGGAGATGACCTCGTTTCTAATGCCGTGAATGTGCTATGCCGTCGGCTTGCTCAAGCTGCAAGCCCGGTAGAGGGCGAACGTGACCGCGAGGAACCGCAAGTAGCCGGGAAGCGCCTTCCCCGGACGGCGACAGCTTAGATCAATTGCTTAGCTCTGGGGAAGGTGCCTCCACTACGTCACATGCCAGCCCCTCCAGATCATTGGATGACTAAGGCTGGCAAGTGCGACGGAGGCTCAATTGCCCAAGCTGAATGTCTTATGTCATCATTCATTCCTGCGGGACTCGCGGAAGGTGCCGTGCAGCAAAGGTTGGTTGCACAAGCTCCGTCACGGTTAGTTCTACCCTCGTCATCAACAATTAGCATCCCGACATCTCACGATGGAGCAAATACCACTCAATTCCGAAGCCTCTGAAGGCGACACCCACAAGCAGACAACCTCGACTCTTCCTCCAGATGTTGTCCAGTGCTTGGAGAATGCCCGGTTTGTACGTTCTACCCCTCCCCCGCGCATCGCCGACAGCCCGTTGGCATGATCATCACGAGCATGACCAGGGGAGGAGACGCTGACATCGCAATTAGCTTCACCTGGCAACATGCACCGATAATATACCCCACGTGTCTCTCATGAACTACACTTATCTCCCTTCATCGCCGTACTCCCGCTATCCAGTCATCATCATGACTACGAATCCTGCATCTCGCAAGACTACCAACCTCGTCGCAAACCCGAATGTGTCGCTCCTCGTCCACGATTGTACGTCGCACATGTCAATCCCGAAATGTTAGGTTCAGTGTATTGATATGTTCACAGGGGTTTCTCATCGACCGCCTACCCAAGGACGCCGTCCCTCTGGTGGCTCCCCGGGCCCCGAGCACCGCTCCAGCCTCGCCTCCCTACTTCTCAATCTCAATACCTCGGCCCTTTCTAGCATCAGCGCCACCATAGGGGGTGCCGCCCGTCTGGTGCCAAGTGATACTGAAGAGGAACGGTATTATCGCGAGCAGCATCTCGAGAACAATACCTTTGATGAAGCAACCAACGGGTCATTCCAGCGTGACAACGGCCCTGTCGAGGATGGTGGTCGAAATTGCTTCGTAGCTGGAGAGGAAGTCAGGGTTGTGTCTGTGGACATCAAGGAGGTACGGATCAGCGATTGGAAAGGCACAGTGAGAGATTGGGCAATCGTACCGGATCAAGACTTGGTCAACGGGACCGGGTGATTGGTCAATACGTTTTGGCTCATGCCATGACATCTCAATATCATTATTTAATGTTAGCCACGGGCTATGGTTACCTGTCACTCTCTGCCACTTTCATAGTGAGCTCTGGAGTCGAAGGACCTTTTTCGTTTATTTTGGTGGTACTCGTACAGCATGCGAAGCCAAAACCCGCAAACTCCCGTTTCAACCAGAGCTTATATACCAGGTAGTGATGCAATAGCATACGCAAAAGACGCAATCCCTTACATTCGAGTCCATCCAAGCCGGGTCTGGTTTGAGACCCAGAACTGCCATGAGGCACCTGATATAATTGTCCCCTTTATCATTGTGTTTTTTCACTCGCCCAAACGCCAGCGCACATGTAACCCCAGAAAGGACTGTCCAAACCAAATCAAATACCAATGCTGAACCTGGAGCAGCATTTTATGTACTTTTCCATCGAGGAAATGTGCAGGAGAATTATCGAGCCCACTCGACGACTTCGAGGGCCATCATTACCAAAATGAGAGTAGAGGGAAGAATCCTGCGTCAAGTTAGCGCGGCTCGGCTTACTTTATACCGAGGGGCCGGGTTTAGCTTACCAAATGACATAGCTTTGGAAGAGAATCCTGCCCATGGTCTTTTCGTAGACACTGTTGATCTGGCAGATCTGGGCCAGCTGAAGAGCGCTGGGAGCACCAGTAAGCAAGAAGCAGACAATGACGAAGATGGGATCGTCAAGAATGCTAATAGGCACGTATTTGGCCACCAATGCGAGCATCGGCGCCATGATGGCGGTCGGCAGAACCATGCGGCAAAGAAGCGAAGCAACCAGGAGCTTGTTACCGATACGCTCCTCCTCGGGGTCCAGGGCTTCGTCCTTGGCCATGGTGTTACGCGCGAGGTTGGCGCCGAGCACGACCAGGATCAGCGGGACGGCAACGTCTCCACTAGATCGGATGGCGTTGGTGACACTGTTCTGGACGAAAGATCCCTCTTCGAAGAAGAGCCGCTGAAGCGCCGGGATGGAGGCAACCAGGATGGCGATGAGCATAGCCCAGAGAGGGGGGTTCATGAATTCCCAAATGAAGTTATTGAGCTTTTGACCGACCCGCTTGGTGAATTTCAAGAAAGACTTGACAGGGGCAGGAGAGTTCTGATACCAGGTGTGGAGGGTCTTTGATATCGCCTTTCCCAGGCTGATAAAAGGGGCTTTCATGGCGGATGTCACTCGCGCCATGAAGCCATTAGACTCCGCATCATCTTCCAATGATGGGACCCGAGGGAATGTCTCAATGCCGCCCTCGTTTCCGTTGAGAGGGCCGGGAATTCCTGCGTGTCCATTGTGGTTGTTCTTCTTGGCAAGAAAATCGTCATCGCTGGAAACCGCCAGCGAAACTCGAGAGGCGTGGGCGACAGGGGTGCGACCGGCAGGATCATAGTCCTCCGAATCAATGCTCTGTCGGTCTCCCTCATCCTCTGTCTCTCCGTCGAGGCCGTCGATAAGAGCCTCACTCTCGACTGAGTCGTGGTCTTCATCACGATAACGCTGGCCCTCCTCGGCGATCTGTTCCCGATACTCGGGATACTTCTCCTTGGGGGCGAGAAGAACGTGGTAGCCCCAGCTCCAGCGGACGAGCTGGCCAAGCTGCTGGAAGATCAGGAGGTACAGGATACCACGAGCACCGACCTCATCGTCGTTGTCTCCAGGAACCTTGTCCCAATGCAAGCCCTTGAGGGTCTGCGACAGCGAAAGAACGAGAGAAATGGGCAGCGAATTCGAATTGCCAAAGACACCCATCGCCGTGACGAAGTTCGATGCACGCCTATTAAATCGAAACACCTTTGCGACGAGGACGGAGACGAGCCAGGACACTAGGGTTTGGACAACGAAGATAGCGGGGATGATAGCGAGGTCGGAAAGCTTCTCGGCGTTAAGCTGGGAGGCCAGTTTCGTGAAGACTGGAGCAAGATGTTAGCGACCATGGGAGCTTGCGAGGTGTCGCTTCGCTCAACTTACTAAGGCATGGTGTAAATAGCATCACATTCAGGTTGGCCAGGAACTTTTGCTTGTCGGCATCAAAGTGGCCCAGCCGCGCGACGATGTAGCCTGGCAGACTAACACAGACTACCTCGAGGACGGCCTCGAAGACGAGGAGGCATAGATGGCCGATGGAAGGATGCGACTCATGGGTGTTGGCCAGTGTTTGTAGGGGTAATTCGTATGCATTTTGGGCCAGCTGCGTCAGCCGAAACGACGGTACCGAAAAGGTCCGCAACGAAGCCATCAAAAATCCGTGATGCTTCGGTGTGTTGGTGTTAGCGAAGAGTGATGGTTGATGGCGGGCGCGTAATCGGAGGGCGATAAGGGAAGCGTCGCTTTTATCGTCGCGCGCAGATGCAGATGCGACCGATAAGACCCCAGCAACGGAGGCGAGAACTAGGCGCAAAGGGGATAAACGACGATATGCTTAAAGATGCCCGTCGATAGAGCAATACGCCGTAAGCACCTTACAAATTGGCCAGATTGTTGGTGACGTTGACGTTGAAGGAGGAGAAAACGAACAGAGTGCGCGATGGCGAGATAATGAGCAAATCGAGGGAGTGGGCTCTTTTGATGGGGCGAACGCGGCGGTGCCGGGCATGGGCAGCTTGTTTGGAGCCCGGAACAAACCCACGATGCACGCCCCCAATCGACGATTGATAAGTGAGCTACGCAGACTATGACAATAGCCCCGTCAGATGCCCCCGTTTGAGCTGCCTAGTTGCTACTTTGGTTCCCTCAATGCCGGGGCTTCAGCTCCTTGAGGAGGCACGTTTCTGCTGTGAGCTCCCGCTTGTCACTTGGATGGTATGACAACTCACGACTCTGACGGGAACAAGCTTTGCGCCCTGGACCTGGATGAGGTAACCCAAACCTTCCAGATCCATGCCTTTACTTTTAGCAGCTGAAACCCGTCCTGTGCGCCGTGGCGCCGGGGCCTGTATCGCCCAAAGCAAGGGTTTTCCAGACACTTTATTGACCGCGCCACGCGTCTTAGCAGGCCAGCTATCGGTTCAGGCGAGGCCACGTCGGCCTGACGCCTCAAGTCGATGACCCCCTTGCAAGTCATCGAACGAACCGATCGCCGAGACACTTGCGGTAGCAGGCGAGCTGAGTGATCGGAGGGAGCCATGTCCTTCAAGGTGACGGCTTCTATCAAGAAGCGTCTCGGGATGCCTGGGCTTGGGCCTGGGCCAGGGGTCGATAGGAGAGTCGCCTTCGGCGGGGCGCACGATTGGGTTGGGCTGGGGCGCCATGGCGACAACCGTCCTCCGTCATGGCTCGCTCAAGGCACGTTGTCTAACTCTGTAAGCTCAGAGGTCAACGTTATCAAGCCAAAAAAAAGTCCAGGTCATCGACTCATCAATCTTTGACGCGGACAGAAGAAGGCTGTGCAAAGGCGATCGCGGAGTAGCCTCATCAGGGGAAAGTGCGTGTCACGAGACCAGTCACGAGATTGTTTCAAGAGATTGGAGGTTCTCTCCTTGACTGCAACTCTGGTAGTTCATCATGAGTCCATCTGTTGCAAGATCTGCGAGGTTGGGATTGAGAAACAGTTACATTGCGGAGCGCTTCCAGTTGTAAGAGCTTATTCATAACCTTCTCTACAAGCGATTGGATCGGTTCTATATTTGCTTTCAACCCCTTTGCTCGTCGATCACGCAACAAACCCGCAAAACCTGCATTCCTCTACCTGAATCCCGCCGCCGCCATGATGTAAACCTGCGGCCCAGGGGCTCCTGTGGCGGGTGTTGATCATATTTTATTTTCAGCGCGTTCCCCCAGCCGCAGATGCTTGGCATGAGAGGCTGCACATCACGCATCAGATGTTCGGGGGTGTCCCATCAGGGCCGCGGCCATCCAAAGCTGGAAATGAGTGCAGCTTGATCGCCGCCATGTCGAACGAGGTGTGGGAGGATTGGGCAAGGTCCTTCTCCACGTGGAGCTGCCGGCTTGGAGCTCCGGCGAAACTAATGACGATGGGGGCTGCTTCAGATTTGTTTCCAACCTCTTCGCGAGGTGTTGATGTGCAATAAAGTATGTCACGATGCACGTCAATGTAGGTAATTTTGACGGCACTATGGAGATGGAACTCGCGCAGCGCCCAGCAACCGGCCCGCTGTGTAGAACTTGACACTCGTGAAGTTTCCGCGTACATAGCGGGAACCTTTGCAGAAACTTACGGTGATGATATAAATATCCCATGTTATCGTCTTGTCTTTCGCATTCGAGCCGGCTAAACAACCTTGTTTGTATACATACACATATGGTCTCCTGGCTGTGGTCTTTTGATAGACACTGACAGCCTGGCGCTGTTTCAGCTACTCCTGTTTCGTATTGTCTTATCTCGTGATAAACGCCGTCCGATGAAAATCTTTGCTCTGATAAGTTGCACACTCGACGTCAAGGCAAAGATGTTCATCGGGGATAGCGGGGACGTTCCCGTGCCTCATGGGTCTTGCACATCCAAGGCAGGAGTTGCAAAAAATCGATACAGACAAGACCAGTCGATAAAATAGAGCATACACCTTATCAGAGAAATTACATGGCAAATGAACCTACATTTCTGTCAGATACCTGGCTGCGGTGTTTCCACCACACCATCCACATTTGTCTCCACCTTCAACCAAGGCCACACGTCAAGCCACAGTGATATCAACAACGTCAACGTCATCAGTGACAGCTCCCTATCAACGATGGCGTCGCAAATTTCCCAAAATCAAGGACGAATCGCTCGCGAAGCCGGGAAAATGATTCTTTTTTTGCCTGAACTGCGCATGTCTGCTCATTTTATTTTATAGGTCCTATTACTATTACTCCAGGAGGCTGCCCTAAATATATCGTGAGCGACAGAAGATTACATCACTGTCTTGGCACTGAGGATCGTTGACTGGTCGGTCGCCTACCTTTGCTGGATTTCGATGCTCGCAAGAGATGAAATCCCCATCTCGCACTTTCGTGCATGGATCCAGTTTGCTCTAGTCGCACAGTTTCAGTGACATTAGCGCAAATCCCCTGTAAAAGACATCGATTGGACCCTCCGTAGCCAACCCGCTCGCGGGGAGTTCACTTGCCCAGCCCAGGTACCTGTGTAGCGGACAGCCTAGGGCAGGGATAGACTTGATAGCAGAAGCCACCCGTCTGAAGCCTGAGGTAAAAGCGCCCAGTGGCAGTGCAGATGCCCAGCGTCCCTTTCTTGCCATCCATTTGTGCCTGTTTTTTTTTTGCTTGCCCAATCCAAGCCAGACCAAATACCAACCTCACCACCACCACATCATCGCGCGTCTCCCAAAAATTATCACAACTTGTTCACTTTCATCTTGCTTCCCCCTCATCACAACTATCTTATAACGCCTCCCGACCCCCCAGCACGCACCCCTACTCCCGCAGACGCCGCCTGCAGCTTTATACGATTCATTGGCCCCTCGTCTTCCCCTCCCCTCGCTCCTCTGTTCGCCTGCGCAAGCCTCCGGACCCCGCACCTGGCCACTTGCACTTTGCCCGGC
>JABFFE010001122.1:0-15233 GCA_013623625.1 Fusarium setosum
GCCATGATCTTCTTCCGCAAGGGCGTCCGCTCCGTCGACGCCAAGACCGGCAAGGAGACCCTCTACGACCTCGAGGGCCCCATCAACTTCTCCGTCTTCCCCGGCCACCAGGGCGGCCCCCACAACCACACCATCACCGCCCTGGCCGTCGCCCTGAAGCAGGCCGCCAGCCCCGACTTCAAGGCCTACCAGGAGAAGGTCGTCTCCAACGCCAAGACCCTGGAGAACACCTTCAAGGCCCTCGGCCACAAGCTCGTCGCCGACGGCACCGACAGTCACATGGTCCTGGTCGACCTCCGCCAGCACAGCCTCGACGGTGCCCGCGTCGAGGCCGTCCTCGAGCAGATCAACATTGCCTGCAACAAGAACTCCATCCCCGGCGACAAGTCCGCCCTCACCCCCTGCGGTATCCGCATCGGCACTCCCGCCATGACCTCCCGCGGCTTCGGCGAGAAGGAGTTTGAGCGCGTCGCCAAGTACATTGACGAGTCCATCAAGATCTGCAAGGAGGTCCAGGGCGCTCTGCCCAAGGAGGCCAACAGGCTCAAGGACTTCAAGGTCAAGGTCGCTAGTGGTGAAGTCGACAAGATCAACGAGCTCAAGAAGGAGATTGCCGCCTGGTGCATCACCTTCCCCCTCCCCGTCGAGGGCTGGCGTCTGGATGCCGGTATCTAAAAAAAAAAGATGCCTCCCCCCCTCCCTACCCAACTTTTTTTTAAAGCCATCCTGTCGTTTTCATGAGGGTGAACCTAAATGGGGCGACAGATGTCTTTGAAATCTTTTTTCAACACACGCATTTAACATGGATGAGGCAAATGGCGAAACGTTCAACAGCATGCATTTCATCACGGCGCAATAACTAGTCTTTGCTTTCGGGTATCGTAACGGGTTTGTCAGGTCGGGTTTTATCAAAGAATCCTTCAACAAAAAATATGGATTGACTGGGAATAAGGGGGTGGGAGTTGGGAAATTGTTTATACTGTGATATCTAAGAGGATTGCTTTTTTTTTTTGATCCTCCTCGAGACATTGTCGGTGTGCCGTTGCTTTGTTAGACAGCGGCGGAAAGCTGAATACAACTGTTTTCAGCATCTTTGAATTGTCCCATCCTGAGCTACTGGAGTGATCCCGGAGCTCCTTAGTAAAGTAAACAGATGGATGAATGAGTGATTGGCTGGACATGGGAGACAAGGAGTGCGTCTTGAAAGTGTTCCCAGCCATGTTGATGGGAGCTCAAATTGGCCGACCCCTCCTCGTAAACCTGATGATAAACAAGAATCACAACAAATAGAGAGGCGTTTCATGTCTCGTTCAAGGCGCATTAACTGCCTACCTATTCTAAACAAGTAAGCTGTCTCAGCTATCCACTTTCTCCAACTCCCAGCTTTGGAACTCTCATATAATAATCATCCCCTGCCGTCTTCGTTCCCTCCAACTCGGCAGACATTGCAGGACATCAATCCAATCCGATCCATCCATTCATCCAGCAAGCCCTGCCTGACTTTCTGTCGCCAGGCATCCAATATCATCTACCAAAAACAAGGACAAAAAAACCCCATTCATCGTATATAAAAGCACAACAACCCGCTGGGGCCCCCCTCCACGTTCCTGAAAAAAGCTAATAATAAAACCGCAGCCTCCTTGATATCTCCCATCCGGCGTGAGCCTTTCCGTGCGCCGGCAAGTTGTGGGAAAAAAGCCAACCCATCCGTGCATGTTTGCTTTTGTCTTGTCCAAACGTTCCGTGTCGAGATAAAGAAGGGCAAAAGAAAGGGTAAAAAAAAAAAAAGGCCGAGCGGTCGTCCTCGTACTCCGCTTGGCGTTGTTATAGTCGTTGTTCAATAGCAAGAACGCTTCTTGATATTCCTCCTCCTGTCGTGTAAATGCTGGACCGCCTCCCGAGTCTCTTTGGGGTAGGTAAGAAATAAGCCAAAAACGCCGTCAATGGTTGATTGTCGCGAGAAATGAGCAAGATGCAAAAGGGGCAAGATAGGAAACAAAGGCCAGCTTTAGGAGGTCGGTACACATGCTAGAGGGGTATGATAAGATACGAAGAAGTGTCAAGAGCACATGTAAGGGGAAGTAATACACGGTTTATGAATATGAAAGACGTGCAAGCATTTACACGCCTTTGGGTCTTGTTGGTTTCGCCGTCAGAGTCAGGTAATGCGATGCCTGGACTGCAAAGGAACAAGTTGAATAGACTTGGTTCGTGTTCCACGCTGCGGGCAAGAGTGGACTGGTAGTCCTCTTCTCCCCCTTGTCCATGGTGTTACCGGAAGCCCCGCTTGGCCTACTGAGCAATGCTTTCCGGGCTCATCATGCCGATGGTCTCGTCCTTGTCTGTCTGACTGGCGTTACCCTGGCTCTGCGTGCTGTCTCGTCGCTCCATGCTGGGAGCCAGGGCAAGCACCGCAGGGTTGGGTGCCGTGCCAGCTGTCATGGCTATGGATTTTTTCTTGCCAGGGGTGTTGTTGGAGGATGCCCCCTTTTCGGGTGAGGCGTTGGCCTTGGCCTCGGCTGCCGCAGCCTCCATCTTCTTCTTCTTCTTGGCGAGTGCCAGCTGCTCCTTTGGAGACCGCTTCTGGGCTGTGACAATCTTTCCGCTGGCACCCAACCGGGGACGGGGCTTCTTCTGCTTGGTTGGCAGGTCTTCGTCCTCGACTAGAGGCTGATCGCCATTAGCGTGCAGCTTGGCCAAGAAGAAGTTCTTGACCAGGCCGACCTGTTCCTGAATATTCTCCTTGGTCACCGGATCTGAAGCCGGCAGAGACTCAAACAGCTCGGTAGTTGTCTCGCCCGTCGTCTGGGTTTGCATCTGGTATTGGTTGCGGACTCTGGTCTGTAGGAGATGCAGGGGTACAGAAATCATATCGAGTCCCATCTCCTTGTCCAAGCCCAAGGCCCGGAAGCCAAAGAAATCTTCACCCAGATCTTCGGCAAAGTCGCCGCTCACGAATTGCTCACTACCATCCTTGAAGGCACCAACTCCATCGGCGCCTGCATCCTGCGATAGAGCGGGACGGAGCAGTTCTGTGAGGTGCAGCTTCATTCTCTCATGAAGACCGCCAAGCTTCGAGCTGAGTCTATCAATCTCGTCCTTGACATATGCCTCCAAGGAGCTAATGTCGTGGCCGTTCTCGTCCAAGGTGTGCAATATGACCTCCTCAGGAGTGAACCGTGGCTGGAACTTGGAGCCTTCGGCGATTGACGGCGCTTCCTTCTTCTCCGACTCATTGTAGACGTTGAATGTTCGGATTAGCTTCTGGAAATAATCCGCTGCAACGCCAGTGAAGGTGTCGATGGCAGAGGGCTGGAGCTCTTCGAATCCCGTGTGGTATAGGATCTTGGCGATAGAGCGCTTAAGCGCATTCTGGCACGTCTCAGGTGCTATCACGGGGCCGTCGTCGGATATGAAATGTGGCTCAATGTCATGCTCAACAAAGGGGTCGGAATTCGACTTGGGAAACTGGTTCGTATACACCTGGGAAATGTGAGCAAATATTCACTGCTGAAACTTGACTTGACAACGTACCTGAGTCTGGACTTGCATTTGCTTGATCACAGAGATCCTCGTTGCAAGTTTCCTTGTCTCCTGAATCTGGTGAATGTTCTCGTCTATCTTCTTGGTCAAACGACTTTGCGGTGCAAGGAAACTGCCAGGCGAAACAAGGCGAAGGTAGTCCTCGTGTTGATTAATGACTTGCCCTTCCCCATCTTCAATCCATTGGAGCTTTGGATGGATGTCCGGGATGTTGCTCAGGGCGTCGTAATAATCAGGGATCACCTTGTCTGCCTCCTCTTCGATTTCCTCGGCCAGGGTTTCGGTCGGTTTTGTTGTCGAGTCCTTGGTGGCTACAGCTGCTGAATTTGCTTGGGCGTTTGTGATGATGCCCTGTGCCTCTGCTTCCCTCTGACGCTTCAAGAACCGACGCATCCCAGCCTTGGTACGGACGAGCGCAGGGGCATCCGTGTTGAATTTGTTGTCCTTGAAGAGTTGGAAGCGTTCCTTAGCGACTAGAGCCCGGTCCTTCTTCGTAGTTTGCTTCCAAACCTTGTACTCTTCGTCCTCGAAGGCCTGCTCTGCAGCTTCCCCGAATGCCGAGTTTAGTGCCATTCCGTTGATGCTTGGTCCATCGATATCCATGACATCGGCGTTGCTGGCGATTCCGGAATGGCCGTTGACACCGCTTGGCGTGATCGATCCAGCTATCGGGGGAGTGGCAAAGCCATTGCTTCCATCCACCACCTCGGAGCCCTCCCTAACCTTGCCTAGAAGCCCATTCACCTGTAGAATAGGTTTCTGATCAATGGCGGGAGTATCTTCTTTCTGGTCGTTTGGGGCTTTTCGTGCTTTGCTTGTCCCCTTTGACCCGGCTTTGCGACCTCGTGAAGACATGATAGGTTCGTCATCGGAATCATCGCCGCCATCGTCATCACCTCCGTTCTGTTTGCGCCGCTCTTCGGCTTCAACTTCAGCTCGAGAGCGGATGACGAGGTCCGGAATTAGCGGGATGAGCTTCTCTGCCTCCTTCCTCATTCCGTTCGCCATACGTCGCAGTGGGTGATTCATGTCCTGGTTAAACTTGAGGCAGTTGTCCCAGATCAGATTAAGATCCACGACAAACTCAGCCTTGGATTTGTATGTCAGACTTTTCAACTTCTTGGTCATGGTGCCGAGGTCCATGGGGTTTTTAATAACTGGTATTGTTAGCTGGATAGGGTGAGTTTGAAATGGCTTGGAGCCTCACAGTTGTGGTACTCTGGTACATCCCTCTTGTTGACCCTGGTCAAGAAGGGGGTTGAATATTCTGTATGCGCCTTGAGCTCTGTCAAGACCTTTTCGAGAGCCTCGTAGAGCTCCTCCTGATTTACATTCTCCTCGCTGGCCCATTTACTCCGATTTTTGCGGACCTCATTCATAAGGAGTCTCAGTTCTGTATCGGAGGCACGGACTTGGTCTCGCTTCATATCTATTCGGGCGATGAGATGCTTCAGGGTCAGACTGGAAGCGCCGAGGTTGGCACTGCTGAGGGATCCTTGGTTCGGGGCGTGGTTATGGCTATGATTTGGATGGTGGTTGTGATCCATCTCGGCCTGGAGTTGCTTCTCGGAGTCTTCAAGTTGCTGCTGCTCAAGCATAGCCGCGCGGTCATTTTCTAAGGTATGGAAGATGGTGTGGAAACTCCGTCGTGCGGCCTCTTCGGTAGCTGTGCGGGCCTCTTCTAGTTTCTTGATGGCGTCTTCGCCAGGCTTGTCTTTTGATTGTGACGCATCCTGTTCTTTGGACTTGTCGCCTTGCTTGCCTGGTGATGTCACCGAATGAACTGGGGAGCTCCCTGATTTTGAGGGGGAGAGTAATGTACTGGCGGCAGCCACGGCGGTCTGCGGTCTGGGCGCAGGTTGCGCAGGCTCATCCTCCTCATCGTCGTCGTCGTCGTCGTAGTCATCTTCGTCGATGGCTCGCTTCGCCTTCTTGAGTGGAGGTTCCTTGATTGGTTCGTGATCGGTCGCGGGAGGGATAACGGTGGCAGAGGGGCCTGGTGAGCGGCGGAGGGCGTTGATCGCGGGATAGTTATACGAGCCGTCCTCGTCAAAGAGCAGCGCGACCTTGTCCTCGGTCTTGCGATACAGATCGGCGAAGAGGGCGCGTCGATTCTCTTCTTCTATATCAAGTTGTGCCTCAGGCATCAAGGCAATGGAATTATCGACGGGGGTCTGGGTGCGCGCGGGAACATCCTCAAGATGCGGCAGGCTTCTATTGCTGTTTGCATGTTGTAAGGAGGGAGGATGCCAGGCGGACTGGCCGTTGGGGAGCGACATGATGGGCCCGGGGCGATGGAAGCGACGACGGGGCGCGAGTCGCCATGCGCAACAGATGCGCTCGCGTGCGGCCGGACCGAGGGCGATTGACAAGATCAAGACCACATGGGACAAAAGAGCGACATCGACAGAGATGGCGGAGTAAGTTTCGCGACGAATAGCCTAGGGGAAGGTGGTGGTTTGATGGATCGCGATGGGGCGTTTTGTCGTCTGTTCAAGAGGTGAGGTTGAGGATTTGGGGGGAGGCCTGTACCTTTCCCGAAGCGGAGACTTTTCCTTCAGTAGGTGGCCGCTGGCGCGCGCTGGACACTGACCTTGCTGACTTCGCGGGGGCTCGCGGGGGAGGGTTGCGGGTACTGAAAGGCTGATGCAGTAGGGGTAATGGTAGCTCCAAGCCACAAGTTTATATGGTGGTTGACGCTGAATAAATCATCCTCGAGGTTTCAAATCACTGTCCTGTGTTTCTTTCTTTGCCCGCCTGGCCGATTGTCGGCACGGCCTCCCGTCTGCTTGTTTGTATTCCGTACTCCGTGACAGGCCCGCTTCGGCGCCGATGATGCACAAGAACTCTTTGTCAGCCGGCCATGGGGAGAGTCACGTGAAGACACGCACATTGCACATTGCCCTGCACATTGAACAATGGCAGACCCGGAGCTACAAAAGCCACAATGCACTTTTAGATTCTCGAGGTGGTCAACAAAGCAAAGCAAACTTTCCCATTGTAGCATTCCTTCAAACGGTCAGCCAGCCTAGCCTCCTTTGTCCATCCATGCTCTCTTACTGGAAACTGTCTGCAAACTCAACCGCTTCCCGTCCCCATGGGCCGCCAGACTACGCCATCTTTCTCTAACCCACCCCAAAGATCATCTCCAACCAGTGATACACAAGATTGGGAACATGGGGGAGGGAGTGCCTGGCAGGCCTGGATGGGGTCCATGAGATCACCAGCACCAGAGGGCAAAAGGAAACAAAGCGCCAAGTAAAAAACGGAGCTACTGTGCCTGGGGCTGCATCGAATTCCCACGTTGTCCACTCAATTTGCTACCTTTCAATTGGTGCCTTTGCTGTGATCCCTGCTGTCTTTCAGCCGCACCGCCACAACGCCTCATCATTAACCTACTCAAGCCACATTACCATCGTCGGAAGCTCCCTTGCTCTCTGCCTGGTCACAGCTCCTCGACCCCAGCCTCTCCGCCAACGTAGAGCTGTCGTAACCTCGTTCCAACTTGCCCTCCTCCAGTCTCTACCAGCCGCCTCGGTAGATTGCGCGTTGAATATCTGATCAGGCGTCGACTTGGGGCTGGAAACAAGTCATCCATACAAGAACGCAAACGCTCCGACGTCACACCATACTTGCTGAATCCCTACCGTCATCCGAGGTTTCTAGCTATCAATCATGAGAATACGACTTCCCTTTGCAGGTACGTCATCACCGCTCGTTTGCTCCGCATCGGCTAGTTTCTGCTTGCTTTCCATGGGCCCAGTGCCAGCGCTGAACCCCAAGGACCATCATGCTTGATACTAAGAACCCTCTTAGGCGTGTTCCTGCTGTTACTGCTCATATCCGCCTACGCTGGCTTGACAACGCTCCAACCCGGACAATATGTCAACGACAAGGTGCTCCACTTCATCACCTTCTTCCTCCTCACGGTCGTCTTCTACTGGGTCGTCGACACCAACCGCCGGCGGACCTTGAATATGACACTAGTCGTGTGCACCCTCGTGCTCGGTGTCGGCTCTGAGTTCGTCCAGAGCTTCCTCGAAAATGGCCGAGAATTCGATATATACGACATTGTTGCGAACGTAATTGGTAGCCTAGTAGGCCTTGGGCTCTGTACCTGGTACCACAAGCGCATGCTCGAGCGGAAAAGACAGCGCAGACGTTACAATGCGGTCCCTGGTGAGGACCAGGATGATGTCGAACTTGGTGAAGGCCATGAGACCGGCGTCATGGAAGGCCCGAGCCGCTCTCGAACTTTGGAGGAGGAGGTGGACAACTGGGACGAGAATCAGGTTGATGACGACTGGGAGGAGGAAGAGACCCTTGAGGCCCCGGCCGCCGCGCATACGAATGACAAGAACGCCGACACTGGTGACTTGGGAGACGGGAAGAAGCGTATGGACTAAATGACCTGGTCACCGATGGCGTGGTCTTGCGATGGATGTTCCCTTACTTCTTATGACTTCGCTGGACGGTTTATACGAGGTTAATGCCGATTGGGCGCAGGCTGTGTGGCTTGGTTTGAAGACATTCTTGACAGGCGTTGGTGGCAGCTGGAGATAAATAGCGGTTCTTTTTAGCTTTGGCAACCTCTCGATTGTGGATTATCATGTCTTCCCCTCCCGCTGTCTACTGGTGATTTTGGGCGCTTCTTCCACAGGGAACATTACAGCTGACGAGCTTCAATTATAGCAAAGACTTCATTGATTCCGCAACACCAACTAGGGCCAAGGATTTGTTGGCATGGGTCTTCTATATAATGAAACCCTTTTCGCCATCATTGTCTCGAAAAAAATAAAGAAACTCGACAAGTATAACCGAGATACAACACCTATGAGTACCCCCAGTGGTTTTTGACGACCTATCGAATTAAAGAAAGTCCGATATAATGCTGTCGTACAGCTTTTTGCGAATTGGGCTATGATGGTTTAGCATTGAAGAAATGAGATATCAGAGGGTGAACGAACCTTGGCACCACTAGACATTGCGGGAGCCGACGATATGGCGATACGTGGTGGACGTGAGGGAGCTTAAAGGAGGCGAGACAGACGGATGGGAGAACGGAGGAGTGTTTAGAAGGGGGACATCAAGAGTTCTCTCTTTTTGATGACTCCCCGACAGACTCCAACCGATCCGTAGATCTTAGCCACTCTACGAGTGTCCTCCAGTCTTCCCTAGAGAGTTCACCGGCCGTCTGAGTAGCCGCTGGACCCTTGGGACAGCCTGTGGTAATTTTGGTACCTCCTTCAGGCCCGGGAGCCCGGGGAGGCTTGGAGTGCTGTCCCTGCAGCTGGTTCTCTGCGGGACACGGCCATTTCTCACCAGGGGCAAGCCATGGCTGGCTTCTGCCCCTCTGGCTGACCTCATCCTGGGTTGCCTGTGAGGGACGGAGCTCTAGCTTGTCCATGTGGCCATTAACCATGGCGAATCTCAGGCGTTCGCCGCTGGAGAGATTCCTCGGTTGCTGGCTGGCGTCCGTATTTCCTCTACGGACGTCATAGACATGTCCTGCCAGTTCCTGCAGGGCTGGAGGAAACCCAAGTATGATTTCATCCCGACTCCTCAAGACATGGCGACGTCTGTGGGGGCCGCCACTTTCCCAAAATTCCGTTGCTTCTGCGGCAGACGGCAAGTCAGACCCGTCGTATTGAGTTGGAGGGACGTATTGGGATGGCATGGTGGGAGGAGTTTTGAGTGGTAGAGTGTTAAGAAATATCGGAGAGCTGGGAAGGAGGTTCAAGTGGCCTTTGAAGAATGAAATGTTTCCAGGGTGAAGAGAGACGGTGGGATGGAAAGGAGTTTCTCTCTCTTTTAATACTAGAGAGCCCGGATCATGCCAGGTAGCCTTTCTGAAATACAACTACGAGGGCCCTGCAAAGCTCACTCTTGATCCCGCGAGCTACCAATGGAAAGAACCCGTTCCTGTTGGTTTTGCCCAAAGAAGGTTGACCTGCAGTCATGATGAGGCTGCGAAGATGGCCTTCAACCTTGGACAATGGTTGACACAGGCGAAACTTCGACTGCACATGGACTACAGACTTGAAGTTGAAGTTAATTTTGCTGATTCGAACGAATGAAGCAATGTTTCTTCCTTATCGAGCCAGTGCGAGAGTGTAAAGGTTGCCAAGAGTGCCACGGGTAACATGGTGAGTAGACAATGTTCACTGCCAGCATCCATGGAGGATTCAACCTGATTATGAAGCCCAATTGGAATTGAATTATTCACTATCATGGAGGTATGGGATAAGTAGAGTCATCCTGTTCGATGCCTTTTCATGATTGACGATTCTGGCATCAACATCGGTAGCCTTTGTAACGATACCCCCCCATGTTTGCAGAAATACGAAACATGCAGGAGAAATCCAAGTGAGATGATTTCTAAGTTCTAATCCTGGGAGGCTTCTCTTTTTGGCGAAATGTGCGTTGGAAGTTTCAGAAAGGATCTGTGGAGTTGGTGATGCTCATGGTGAAGTGCCCCACCTTCACCCCTCACCTCGGTGAGGGCCACCCCCACTGACGAAATGTCACCTTGTCGCACAACCCGCCCGCGCCTAACCCCAGCTTCCATACCTCGCCTTGTTCTAGACGGACCATCACCGACAACATGGCGACACAAGGCAAGGAGGCAGCATCAAGGTGAGTGAAGAACCCATATCTGCGCAATTTTGACCCACAAGTGCCTGAATCACGCTGACACTAAACAGTAAAGATGCTACTCCTACGAATCCGCGGGGGATTCCCTACGCCCCGTTCGTCGACAAGGTTGAGGACTATGTCGCCACTCGAGACGACGTCGAGCCCACACTGCGAAGCTTCCAAGAAATGATCTCGTGAGTTCTGCTGCGGCCGGAAGGACGAGGAGGCCTCGTCGCCCTCGGAGGTCTGCCGTGTCCAGATCTGGAGACGGGGCTCGCGCTGACAGTGCACGGCGTGCAGGAAATACCAGTTCATGGAGATGAACCTACAGAAGCGCATGGGAGGCCTGAAGGAGAAAATCCCCGATATTCAGAAAACCCTCGAATCGGTCAAGTTCCTCAAGCTAAGAAAGGTGTGCACGTGCAGCAGCAGCTGCGTCGTCGAGGTCTAACGCTGACCTGGCATGCAGGACGAGGACGAACTGATAGAAACAACCTTCGAACTCAACGACACACTGTATTCCAAGGCGAACATCCCTGCAACGGAGGAAGTTTATATCTGGCTAGGTGTGCGTCCGCAGCATCCTGCTCGCGATTTTTGTGCGAGACTGACTTTTTCGCAGGCAAACGTGATGCTCTCATACCCGATAGATGAGGCAGAGACTCTACTGGGTTCCAAGCTGTCGACGGCAAAGCAGAGCTTGTCAAACTGCGAGGAGGATTTGGATTTCCTTCGCGAGCAGATTACGGTACGTGACACTACGGCTTCGTTCCAAGCAGGTACACCCACTGACCAGGTTCTAGACGATGGAGGTCGCCATAGCCAGAGTATACAACTGGGAGGTGGTCCAGAAGCGAAAGGACAAGGCCGACGAGGATGAAGAGAAGAAGAAGGGCAAGAGCGGGGAGTCAAAAGATGACTGATGAAAAAGGCGTTAAAAGCAGGTACCTGGGGTATCATTTGGAATCTACGGAGTACCAAAATTCAAAAAGTAGAAGCAAAAATAATAAAAGCAACGTCATTCAGCTATGAAACGGCTCTCGGCCGAGAAGCGTTTTGTCGATGGAAGCCACGGAGTGGGCAAAGAGCGCCGCTGTCAGATCCGCTCTCGGATTGGCTGGCGATCAGAGCAGGTCCTGTTAATCAAATAATCTCGATTGGCGCATGCAAAATATCCATTCTGCGCAACGCCCTCCATCAGACTTTACTTGCCATTTCTAACACATCCTTTTTAAATCTGGTCACATACTACGTAACTTCCTGTGTCATCTTTTCACTGGAATAGGAGACATGGGGAGGAAATGCTGAGAAGCGCAGGTCGCGAGTGGAGGCGAGGATGGCAGCTGTCGCAACATTTGACAGCCCAAGTCAAGGTACGCTTTAGAGACCCTCGTGAAGGTGCCGAATTGACAATAATTTTCCCTGTAGAACACTTGTTGCTCTACCTCGTCTGGAGCCCGCCGATATGCGTCGGCACTCGCGTCCGTCGAAGCCGTCATGCTTCACCACCGGCGAACCTCCAACAACACAGTCCTCGAGCTAAGACAACAGCTCGCGGCCGAGAAAGAGCGCGAGAATGCCAACGAAGAGTACGACCACGCACACGATGACCCGTACCGACCACAGAAGACTCGTCGAACCAATTCCGAACCGTGCTTCGAGCAGAACTACCTGCGCGGCGGAATCGAGCGAAGACTCAAGATGCAGAAAGGATGGGCAGATCAGAGTCCAGCTGTTCTTCTTCGCAAATATCTGGCTACCGACCGACCGTCTCGACACATGCAGCGACAGACCGCCGCGATCCGTAGCATGCGCCTACCAATTGTTCTGATCCAGATGCAACTCCGTCGACAAGTTGAGGCCGACCCGGAGAATAATACGGATATCGCAGAGTTACTGCCCTCGGAGAAGCAATGGCAGAATCTGATGGACGTTATCAATCACAACGGGCATACACAGGAGGATTTGAATCAATACATGGACATCCTTTTCGCCAGCAGCGACGACCAGCGATGCCACCGGTTTCTGGCGGACGATGTTCCGAAACCCACTTTCATCCTGAGCTATCTGTTAAGGCTGGGCTCTTCGTTCGGCGAAATCTCAAACTTGGATGGCATCATCAAGTACGTCGAGACGCGGCTACGCAATACGACCGATGGACCCCCCTCGCCAAGTGCCGAGCCGAGGGATATGGGGCGAGCGCGGACTGCGATGAGGAAGTTTACGCCAAAAGACTTTGAGCAGGTCGTGGAAAGGCTTGCTTTTCACTGTCGTCGAATAGAGCCGAGGCGCTTGGTACGGTTGGCAGAGATTGTGGCCGAATTCATTCTTCGCTACAAGGCCAAGTCGCAAAACCCCAAAGAGACCTATTACACCCAGTGCAAGTTCTTTAACACTGCGCTCGACGCCGTTGCAGGTCGAACGGGTTCTGGGCCACAACGAAAGGCAATCCCCTACGCATACATCTGGGAGGCCCAGCGAATCCTGCTGGGCATGTCGGGCGGCCTCCCGGAAGCACTGCTTGTAGACAGGGATGGATTCAGAGCAATCAGGTCTGTCTTGGCTGGGTTGCCCAAGAATAGGGACGAGGTCCACAGTTCAAGACGCCATTCCCAGAGTTGGCCGCCTTATCTGCAGCCTGGGGACGGTATGGATGAAGTGATGGAGCCCGACGAGAGCTGGACCCGGGTGGTTCGAGCAGGCATGATGATGCAGGAAGCCGGGTTTCCCAAAGGCGAAGTTGACTTTGCGCTTGATGTTCTGCAAGGCTTGGCTCATGATGGGACTCCCACAATCCAGCAGCGGAAAACCATCAGTCCGGATCGCAACTTGGCCGCCTGGGCAGCCTCTATTAAGGCAACGCGAAACGCCCACGAGGCCTGGGAGAGGTTCAGGCACCCTCCAGAGCCTGGTATGAAACCCGGTCGAGACGAATACGCAGCCATGTTTCAGCGACTTTTCGCTCGCGAAGCTGACCCCAATACGGGTAGTTTGCCGGGCGATACTGCTCTGAACTATGCTACTCAAGACGAACTCAACTTGACAGAGCTTGAAAAGTCTCGATTGCAGCCACCCACGGCAGCAGAGCTGTATGAGATGATGAGACGTGACCAAGTCAAGCCGGACGAACAATGCCTTACAGTTCTATTGTCAAATGCAGATAGCCTCAATAAGGCTCACCAGTATCTGCTTGATGGGAGCACCCGGCAGCAGACGTACAGCAACTTGACATTGGCCAGTCCTACCGCGGATTTGCTCAAAAGCATCCCTCTGCCTGTATTTTCTGCGTACATCGATGTTTGCACCAGAGCGCCCAGCCCTCGAGGCCGGAACTTGGTGCGCGCCATTCGATTGGCCGAGCTTCGTCTTGGCCGTAAGAACCAGAACTGGGCTTCGTATGTTTGGGCGCCAATTTTGAAGAACCTGGGGCAGCATCACTATGGGTTGAAGATTAGCTTTGAAGCACAGCTTCGGTTGCTGCTACACTATGTGGATCGCATTGATGCTACGCATGGGATGACCCTGGCCCTGTTCAACCGGTTCACGCTAACTCTACGGAAGATCTTGCGACGGGAGGTGGAGAAGCTCTCGGCGGCTGCGGAATCCGACAGTACGGACCTCAGCGCGCTCGCCGTGCTTTACGATATAGGCGCCGAGGAGGCCAGTGCCGGGCCTAATAAGATGAGTAAAGTAGGGGAGGATTCGGCCGTGGCCCTGATCAGGTCGGCTGGGGTGCGAATGAAGGGGCTGTTTTATGCCCTGGTCCTCGAGGAGCGAGAAAGAGTGCGAACGGGAGAAATAGGTGAGGTATCGGGCCTTGACAGTATGCGAGCACGACGAGACCCGGTGCTGGCGCCGCATGCGCACGACTTGATGCTGGCTTTGGCATTTGCAGGGGAGTTTGAGGAAATGGCGGAGGTGATGAAGTGGCTGATGCGAGAATGGAGTCCTGGGAGGCTACGAGAAGAGCTGGAGGCGTTGGACGAGATGCCTCGCGAGTTGGACATGCTCGAGACGTTGTGTGTGTTCCGGGCGTTTGCGGAACCTATGATAACACAACAAGAGCTAGACGCAGTCCTAAGCGACTACAACCGACTTGGGATATACTGGGAGTGGCCCAGCGACAAGACGGTGGAAAGGTACCTGGAGGGACGACACCACAGCAACTCGAATCGGGAGCTGAGTGAGGTTCTCGAATGGATCCGTCGACGAAGGTCGATACGGCGGGCGGAGCAAGTGGGCTGGGCAATGGACATTCAAGACTTGGGGGGAGATTGGGCCGGGACCAAGCAAGAGGCTTCAGGGCCGCAATGCGAGAAGCAGGAGGAGCTCAGAAAGAGAGTCTATAGGCACGATTAGGCGACATGGTGGGCTCACTGGGCCTGATGCAACGGTATGAACGGTGTGGCTTTTGGACATGTAAGAGCATTGCAGGGCGGCATTTGGCATTTAGACGCGGTGGCGTTTATCGTGTACACAAAAATACTGTATTATATGAAATGAGCATAAAGAAGCTAGAAGCTTGGCCAAGGACTGAAACGACCTTAGCGCAGCAAAAGAAACGACAAGATGATAGATGAGATGGATCTATGCTTAGCCACCACGAGAACCAACAGCACCCGTAGGCCTGGGTCGACGGGGAGATGGGCCGTCGGGCGGTTATGGCAAAGGAATCGAGTTCGCAGCAGTTGAAGACAAGCTATTCCTGACGAGAAGCTATCCATGGAGACCCAAGTTGGCCATTCAAGCAGCAGAGCAGGGAAGAGACCAAAGGGGAATGGGCAAGGGTCGATCAGGTCTAGACCGTGCAGGGCGAACGTGTCAGGCAGGGAGCCACGGATGGGTCGAGAGGGTCCAAATAAGGCCTGACTTTGATGAGTTTGATGGCATTATCATCTATTGGACTGGGGGTGGGACAGTTACAATGACTGCAAAAAAGAGCCGCCCAAATGTCTGGCCGCAGGTGGACTCAGTGGGGAGGGCATGATTGGCCGCTACAGCACGCTCCTCCGGGCCGCTGCCGAGAGGGGACCTCAGGCACCCCAGGGGCACTC
>JABFFE010001125.1:0-26456 GCA_013623625.1 Fusarium setosum
CGTCGTCGTCATCGTCAGAGTGAGGAGGTATCGGGACGGAACCGGCGTGCTCGAAATCGTCTGCTGTACCCTTTTCCACATTGCTTCCAAAACCGACGGGCAATTCTGAGCCCTGGGGCGGAACTTGACCGGCAGCGTAGAGAACCATCTTCCCCAGTGTCCAGCTCAGCTCAATGCCATCAATCGTATCCACAGGCTTGAAGGGGTCGTCGAATGCTTTGTCTCCGTCCTCCTTGGCGGTGCTGTTGCCACCCTCCAGCCCAACTCGAGGAATACCAATACCATCGTATAACATGTTGATGAGCCAGGATGCTTTAAAGCATGCTAGCCGAGCTTCCTCTGCTTTTTGCTCAGGCGACTTCTTGCGCTTGTCCAAGTCGCTCTCGATATCCGACCAGTCCCGGCTACAAAAGTCCTTGACCTTGTTTTGATACGTCGCCAGATCATACGCTTTGTGCTTTCTACCAAACACACCGTGCGTCGTATGCCAGTACTCGGAAACGCCCACAAAATGGTTGATATCAAAGTCGATGCCTGGTACGTGCTGACCGTTTACCAGGCAGGGGTGGTCTTCGCATGGCTTGTCCTTGCCGAGGAGAGGATATGTCACGCGCAAGCATTCCTGAAACTTTCCTGTACCAACCAACACTGTATCTTTGGTCTTTCCATCGGCAACTTCTCCGTCCAGGGTGGTTCGTAGGCCATTGGGCATGCAAGGATCGGGGAGTTCGTGTATGCCGTCGCCGCCGTAATGATCCTGTAAACGTTCAACAAACCGGCTGCGAGCTTGGTTGGCACCAAAGCCGAGCCAGGTTGCAGTAAAGACCTTGTACTCGGCGGGAGATCCATCGAGTGTTCGCATGCGCACCAGTTTCAGGTCATTGGCATGCTTTTCGGATTCGGTCGCGTTGGGCGCAAAGGCGATCTGGGCAGACGCGCCGCCCATGTCGAGGAAGCCATACGTATGGTGATTCTTGCCGTGGTCGTGCTGTTCAGGACGGTCGAAGCCTCCGAGAAGGTAGTTGGCAGCAATCCAGCCGTATAGACCTTCGGTTTCTCCAGATATGACTTGGATGTGGGCATTGCAGTCGGGCAGGATAAAGTCGGTGGTCGCCTGCAGATATGTGCACATGGACTGGAGAAGAGCCGTCTGCTTGTGTTGAGGTAGTAGGCGCATGCCAGCCGTGGCCATGAGGTAGATGGGTGTCTCGGCAACCTTCTTTTTGGGAACTTCGTCGAGGGCAATGTCGATCAGTTGTTGCAGATGGTCATGGCCGATTTGGGAGACGTTGTCGGCGAACGTCGAGACACCGGGGTGAATCTTCTTGCTCTCCTTGAGCTTGATCTTGGGGAGGGCTTTGAGCTCGGCGGCGGATGCATCCTTGGCGGCGACGGCATGATTCTTCCACTTGTAGACATAGACACGCGTTCCCGAGGAGCCGGCGTCGAGAATGACACCGTATTGCGCTGCGCGACGAAAGATTGTCAGTCAAAGAGTCAGGGGATAGAGGATAATAATACCGACATGATTTACCCATGAGGGCCAACGCTTTGGACTTGGATCGATTGCGACGGGCGACGATAAGCGTGGGAAAAAAGTTCGATTAGGTCGCTTTTTCTATCGCTAATGTGTGGGGGAGACGTTGAACGAAGCGTTTCCAAGAGGACGTTGGACGGATCGGTGCGATCGTTTGGGCGACGTTTCGACGTTTCGTAGTGTTACGACGACGGGTGGATCCAAAGGAGTCGAGTCGACAAGGCCGAAACTGGTGATGGGCGCGCGCCTTTGAGTTTGGAGATGGCGAGCAAAGCGAGAGTTCAGAAGTGATTTAATTCGAGACCGGCCCAAGGAAGATATTATTAAGTGTAATTATTCGAAGCGAGTGTAGAGCATCATCCGGATGCGGTTGAAAGCGAGAGGAAGGGGGGTGTGTGAGTGAGATTGAAGCTGCAAACGAGGGTCGAAGAATAATAATCAGGACTTTCTGTTCCAAGGAAGGGAGGAAGGAGGGGGATTCTGACTCTCAGCCAGAAGGGGATTAGCGAAGATTGGGGGTCGCGAGAGAGAGAGACAAGGGTTCGCCAAGGACACGAGGACGAGAGAATTGGTGTCGAATAGATTGTCGCACGCGGCCGGCGGATGAGGGATTGCGACAACAACAGCCCAGGGCTGACTGTGGATACCTTGGTGCTGCACGCTGCTGTTCTCACGATAAGGATAAGGGCGATAAGGAAGCTGCAGGAGCAGGGGCAGAGAAAAAAGATGAAAAACAGGGGCTGCAGCAGTTTGATTCGCTTTTGCTCTCTTGCTCGTCCAATTCTTTTCCCGTTGCTAACTTTTAGCCATGCATTCCAGGTCCGGTGGCGTCAAATAGTGCATGGCGCGGCCTTGGTCTTGGCTGACGATAGCACTTAGTCACGTGGTTGTGGTTGTCTGGTCTCCTCTCTATTCTTAGAAACCACCCGATGTCCAATACGAAGCTGTTCATGTATCAGAGTAGGTATCTATCATGGTTATCAGCGACCGCGGTATCCGCATTCGCCGCGATAGCCTCATACACTAATTTGCGGGCTGAGATTGCTCACTCTAGATATCCAGTCTACGGAGTCTAGAATATTTGGGCTACTTCTCATTCGGTTTTAATGTATTGGTTTATTCTTCTTTCCATATAGTGTTGTTGATACTTGTCAATCTGTTGTTTGTATGCCCATTCTGACCCTGATCCGTTACTGACAAAGGAAAGTTTTGGTGTACTCGCACGCAGAAACCCATCGGCTTGACGACTGACGAAAAGAAAAAAAAAAAAAAACATGGCATCTCAATAATCACTCACATCCAACCACAATCTTTTCATTGCTTACCGTAGCAGCTTCCGCCTGCCCCGACCTAGACTGGTCTTGTTGTGTGTGGAAAGTCTCAGGATGTGCCATTTCATACAACTTCTTCGCCTGGGGGTTATATCTCTCGTACCATTGGATGCGATATCGCATCCTTAGGATGAGCGTCTGGCATGCTATGATTCCAGCCTCGGCCGAGGCCTCGACGTCCCGGCGCGGCATGTTGTGCTCATATTCTTCCCCGGTGTGATAGATGTCGGCCGCGAGCCACTTGGCCTCCTTGATCTCGTGTTGGGGGTCGCAGCTGGCCACTCTCAGCTCGTCGCACTTTCGCTTCAGCTGACGAATTTCCGCCTTGAGCTTCTCCGCCTCGTCGAATGCCTCTGAACAGGACCGGCAGCTTGGGGCATTCACAAAGATGTAGGGTTGCCCTGTGGTGATGCTGGGCTGGTCCGCTGTCTGGGATCTGTTCCGAGCGAGGGTCTTATGGTGAGGCGCAGGGGCAGGAGGCGGCGGCGACCACATTGTCTCGCGCTGAGGCACCGTCCCGCGGGTAAGCGTTCGATCGATGCCTTGCCGGGACTGATCGTCGTTATAGCCCTGCTCCTTCCGTGTAGGGCGATTTCGGGTCGGATGAGATCCCAGTACCGCGTCTGGACTTGCAAATCGATACGCCCTCTCACCCATTCTATCTTGGTGTGATGGTTCTGTGATGGGCGGTGAGAATCGAACTCTCTTAACCTGAGGCTTTTGGGACGTAGTGGCCGGTGACGAACCGAAGGGGCCTGGTCGATGCTGGTTGGTCGATTGGCCAGCGATGAACTGCTCTCGCATCTCTCCCGCTGGCCTCTTGCGAGTCTTTCTGAGTCTGTTCCGCATCGGCCTGCCTCTTCCGGGATGTCTGATGCGCGTGAGGAGCTCTCCTGGTTTTCCGGTGTATTTCATTACCTGGTGCGTCAGGACCGCCCCCAACGACGATCGATATGGCAATTGGTCTCCCAGAACCAGCTGGCTTCGCCGGTGTAGAGACTTGGCATAGTTGGGCGGCATATTGTTATGTCTTTAAGAAGGTTGATGTGATATCAACCTTGAATTGTTGGAACTGATGGCTTAGAAGGTCAAATTTTAGAAAATGCTGTGTTTTCTGATATTATTTTTATACTGCCGCTGACCACCACATATCTTGAAAGCAACTAGGACGACCTATCACATTCTTTGAACATGCTCAATATTGCCATGTGTCACTTAGGATGCCACCGAACAAAATTTCTGTTCTCGTGAAAAAAGCACAAAGGAACAGCTGTACATGCGACTACCCCCCCTCATTCTTCTTTGTTCACTAGACCGGACCCTGGCCACTAGCTGAAGAAAAACTAGGGCTCAGTTGGATAGACATTTGCTCTTGTCCCTTCTGAAGTAGACTTGGTTTGTCACCATATTTGTTCAGAGATGCTTTGGCATGCATAACCCTGCGTTGCCGGCCGGTTGACTGACTTTTATACCGGCACAAAGGCCATAACCCGCTAGGCTGGGGCGGAAAGGTTCCAGGCCTACGAGCATTGCGGGTGTGGGCTCCTGTGCAGCGCCAGAACCGGGAATTGATGTTCTCGACATAGCTCCACGTCGAGGGCCTCCCCCGGGCGTGCCTGTGGGATCGGCTTGGATCTATTAGCACATGTTTACCAATCATGGATGGAAATACCTACAGCGACTTGGGCCTCTAATACCTGCACCTCCATATAGCAACCAAGGGCTGCTTTCCCTTGTCCCGCTGGGATAGCTTTGAGGCTGGCCCATATTCATTCCAAAGGTATCGGGTCTATGGGTCTGGCTGAATGCTGGGTAGGAATGACTCTGAGAAAATGCTGGAGCATGTGTGCCGTTTCCGAACCCTCGATCATGCTGTAATGCGGCCTGTGTTTGTAGTGTCTGGTCGACGGCGTCGGACGCCGCTCTCTTCATCTCACTTAGTTCTGCCTTTCTCTTGAGCTTGTCGTAGAGTTCCTGCAGCTGGAGGACCTTGCGGCTCTTCTCATTGTGCAATTTGGCGAGTTCGTCGTTCTTGCGCTGCAAAGCCACCTGATCTGCCTCCATGGCTTGTCTATGTCAGCTGGCTGGTACTTTGAGACGTTGCAGCTAGGATGACCAACCCGACAACTTGTGATTTAACTCTTCGATTTGTGAGTTGGCGTCGCTGACCGCCTTGTCGTGTTTTCCACCCAGATCAGTGTGCTCTTTACTCAACACTCTGTACATCTGCTCCTGGTACATCATGTCTTGGGCAGCCTGGTATGCCCAGAAGCTGAGAGCTCGGCCGGCACATTCTATGATGACGTTGGGGCCGAGGCCGCTCAAGACGACATTCTTGTAGTCCTCGCTTGGCTTGAAGTTCGAAATGCGAGCACCTTCGGGGACATTGATCATCCCGCCGCAAGCAGGGCATTTGTGGCGGCCGGTGGTTTGCCCGGCGAGGCCATATAACTGGGCGCAGTCGACGCAGAAGAGGTGGCTATAGGGGGGAGCGTTAGCAGAGAAGTGAGGGAGCTGCTGATCCTGGACACGAACCTGCATGATGTTACAAGACCGCTGTCGCCGACCTCTTTCCGGCAGCTGAGATTGTTGCAGACGAGTCGCTGCTGCATGTTGCACGGGCACCAAGAACGAGTGCGTGCAAGTGCTAGACTTGATGACCGTGGGATTTGGAGATGTCCTTAGCGGTTGGAAGAAAGTTCAAGTCAAGAAGATTCTGGCAGTAGAATTCTGCGGAGGCGGATGATTAATGGTGCTGCTCTGCGATGAAAGTGCGTAGGAGTGAGGAAGGAGTGCGCCTTCCTTTTTCGTCAAACTGTGAACACTCTTGAGGCTGGCATCTTGATGACTATGATTGATGGACCTGGAAAGTGAGAAAGATAATGATCCTCCACAGAATGTTCAACAGTGAACTGCATTAAATAGGCAATCGGAATTGCGTGACATGGATTCGTTCAAGTCTAGTAACGTCGAGTTTTGTTCAACTGAGAGGAACGACCTGCATCCCCCGCGAGGGCCCTTAAGTCCCAAGTCCAACTAGAATGAAAACATGAATGCATAACTGGTACGAGCCCAAACGGCGCTACCTCAATCCAAGTGAGCTTACTGAGCCATAGATACCATGATCGTCCTTGAACCCTGAATGCTGCCCCGGAATCACCACTCCAGTACCATACATCTGGCCTTCACCTAGGGGCATGGCTTGTACCGAGTCCCATTGCTTTGACCCAAACTCCCACCAGGACGGCTGAGCGAGGAAGCTCCCTACCTCGTCGCCTTCGAGCTGCTCGGACGCCATCTCGAACTCGAGCTCCCCAATGAGCGTGTCGAGATCAGCCTCAAGCGAGGATGGAAGCTGCAGTATGGAGTCGGGCTGTGTTGGAGACGTGTCCTGCTTCAAAAAGGCGGTTTCGAGGGGCGGTGATGGAAGAGCAGCTCCAATTCCACACTGTGGTTGGCCCAGCAGGTCAATGAGCTCTTGGGTCGTCAAGGGGAGCAGAGCAGACACTTCGTGATTGGGGTAGAGGCGTCTGAGAACCGAACGGCATTCCTCGAGAGACTGGGCCAAAGTATCAAGGGCTCTGATCACATGTAAGACGGAGCATTCTACGACTTCTTCTTTACCAGGGACGACTCACTTTCTCGATGGAATCAATCGTTGGCGGTGCTTATCGTAAGCGCAACTCTTGGGAGCCCGGCTGGTGATGCACTGTCCGCATGGCAGCTTGCCATCGCAACGGATCTTGCGTTTACGACACTCGGTGCAGGCATGTGGAGTCGTTATGCGCCTGGCACCCGAGACCCTGGGCCTGATGTTGCTCGAAGGCGTCGGTTGCTTCTTTGGGATGACCCCTTGGACTGTAGATTTTCTGTTAGGTGAATGTTACTGAGTTGACAAGATAAAACCTGACGTACAGGTATGGAACGCACCACCAGCGGTGAGCTTGGTGTTGGAAGGCGACATTGTGACAAGGAGATGTATAGCAGGTGTTGTTATGAAAGGGCACCTGTTATGCTTCAAAGGATTCGCTTAGCATAAGGGTGTATGTCTGTCCCTGAGCTCACGGGGTTGGAAAAAAAAAAAGGGCCCCCAAACTGGCGTCGTAAGGCTGGAGATCCCAAGTTAAGTAGTTGGTGTTAGTGAGGCAGGCATCCCGAGTGGCGGCCACGATGCTACCTCTTAGAGTAACACCCCGAGAACGGTAGAATGCGGAGAAAAGGGCTGCGGAGAAGCGGGAATGCCTCGTGGGGCAAATGAGAGGGTAACATCATTCGTGGGATCATGCGAGTCCTTAAAGGGCCGCATGAAAGAAGAGAGAGAGCAAGAAGGACGATCCGGAAGAACATGGGGTAGTATGGGTATGGGATGGATGGGACGGGTACCCGTTTGGAGAGAGGGACGGGAATGGGCGGTAATCGACCGAGCAGGAGATGGAGGTAGGTTAAAATCAAGGATCCTGAAGTGGACATTGGACTACATCTTGCGATTTCATCACCAAGAGTCGTTGACGGTAATATGCGAATACGGAACTCTATTGCTTCATGCCTCCAGGATATACAATCCGGCCCGACGAATGAGCAGCAAATCCCTGCCCGTGATCAGTCAAGATTGTACTCGTTAGGATATCGGAAGCGGCGGTAAAAGAATTAAACAAGATGTTAAAGTAGTCAGGCAAATACCGGATCTCCTCATAACCACGCACTTAAGGGCGAGCATGCTAGCTTAGACGGCCCGAAGGACGGCAGTCCGCCGGTTTGCCGAGACAGATCTCTCTGCTTTGACGCGGATGATCCCTAAATCCCGAAGAAGAGCGTATGATTCCAAGTGTCTTAAAAAACCTGTTAATGAGATGACCGAGCCGGGTTTCGGGCCAGGGCCAAGGGAAAAGAAGGGTTGCAGCGATTCACCCAATGCCGCCCTACCGCAGTCGAACAAGCTCGTGAACCCCTTGCGTGCTGGCATTTATCCAGGAACCGCATTTCGAGTTTCCTATTTCGTCATCGGCTGTGGGAGGAAGGATGAGTTGCGTTATGTATTGCGTTGTAGAGAACCAACGTACCTGCTTGCGAGTGTTGGTCGTATAAAGGAGAGCGTTGCCCAACAGTCGACGTCTTGAATGAACCAACGTCTCTTTCTTTTCAACTCAAAAACACTTCATGATCTGCTGCTATACCAACAACGCCGTGCAGATCAAAAGCATCGGCGTTTTAACCTCTCAGAGCTACACCATCTAGGTGACCATCCGATACTACCACCCTCACTCCCTCTCGATCAATCAGCTACCTTGCCTCCACGAGACCTAGCACAGGCACATTAACTCACTTACATGAAACCGCTTCCATGATTTCCGCGCATATCTCGCGGGTAGCTCAGCTCGGACTCGCGCGTGTGATCACGAATCGGCCCATCGGAGGATTGTGCAGGCCGGTCCTCACCAACGGCAATCAGGGTCAACGGTCCAGGATGCTCGGCCCGCCACCATCACCCCCCCTTGGTATGCACCCCAGCTTTTCTCCTCCAATCATCCTGGCTCTGCACTCTGGTCCCTGATTGCCCTCTAGGGAAGGTGACCTACCCCATCACACTCGCCCAACCCCCAAGCTTTTGCACGAACAGAAGGGTGAGGCTTGGTTCGCATCGAGGTTAATCAGTTAAACTTCCACGTGGAGTGCTTTCGGCTGTCCATCCGACCTCATCTGCCACGTTTGCAAGGTAATATCGACCCCTTGACCCCTGTTCAACTTTACCGGCTGATATCGATTTTTATTGATGAGGAGGGTTGAGCTTCTTGATTGCTGCGGGCGGGACCAGGGGTGTTCACACCATTAGTACACGGAGCCCTCTTAATCACGTTCAACCTCGGCATCTTCATCAGGGCCAGGGTCGCATTAATGAAGGCCAAAAGTATGCCACCAGCAAGACTATAAGTCCATTATGTCTTGGACTCGAGCACATACGGCCATACCCGTCGGAATACTCGGGATCCCGTCCGCTTCCCTATGGATAGGTATGGGAGCCGATGAAGGCCGGATTTAGTTGGGTCGCCGATGTCCAGCAAACCCCCGCTGCTGTATCCTTTTCCTGTCCTTGGTATTTTTGCCACGTCGTCATTTGCTTGTTTGAAGGCGGAGCTGTTGTCTGTTGTGAGCGGTGTACTTGAGGCTATGGAAGAGGGACAGGGGATGAAAGGTTCGTATTAGCGGGCAAGTCAGGTCGTTCATCACCTCGGGCATGATTGCGCCGAAGAACCGGGCTCACGCTAGACTAGTACGTCTTTGCTGGGCATGGTATTCTTCTATTCTCAACCATTCTATCTAGTCGTTATTCGTCACATCGCTTTTGGCCTTTGCATCCGGCTAGCCATGTAAATGCCTCAGATGAACCCCGTATCTGAGGCCCAGGGGTTCTCGAGAGACAAGCTGGGTCGTCTGGTGCTGTAAGAGCTTATCCCTCGTGGGGAAAACCTCGAAGTTCGGTCCTGTCTTCTTCGACACATTAACCCGTAACGTGGCTTACAAACGTAGTACCTGACATCGGCTGTCGATACCGTCGAAAATACACGTGTTGTCAATGGGCACGTATTGCTTGGTGATGATCTTGATCATCTCCTGCGCGGCCATGCCACCAGTGACGGCAGAGATGTTGTGAAGCTCGCCACCGGCAGCTCGCTCCACCTCTTTTGCCGTCTTCTGGTAGCGTTCATTGTTCGCAGCCTGAGGCGCACGCTGTCCAATGAATGCCATGATCTCATCGGCCGAAGCCGTCGTGACGTTCGACGTTGCTGAAAGAGCCAGATAGATGGGAACAAGAGAGAGCGGCATCTCGGGCCCAGCTATCGCCGCGATCTCGTCGTTGGCGAGTTGTTGTTCTGCACGAAACGCATGTGAGCTATGATTAGGTAAAGGAGTAGATGGATAAACTTACCAACAACTTGATCAAGGTTGATCGTCCTGTCCTCGAGCCCATTGATGAGCTTGATGAAGCGAGCATTCTTGCAAAAGAGCTCAACCTGCTCAGGGTCTATGTCGTCGCCACCAGGGATGCTTCGGACTGTATCAAGAACCTTACCAACATCTTGGCGGGCCCGTTCCTTGTAGATGTTCTGAAGTTTGATGTAGACGTTGGACTGTGCCTTCATATCAGGCAGTCCCCCAGGCACGGGCAATCGGCCTTGCTCGGAGTAGAAGCGCTTCACGGCCTCAGCGATTATCCAAAAGCTAGACTTGATTTCGTTCTGCGAGCCAAGAATGAGTAATATTCTGGACGTGGATGGAATGCATACTCACTGGGTCCTGGTGGGTGTAATCGAAGACTTGCTGGAGGGAACTCGGAAGTGATGGGACCACTACATGCTTCATCACCGCGGCGACGGCTTCTTCAAAGTTCTCTTCGCCACCCTCGGGATTGTCTTTTCTCATAGCCTCGGACACTGTCTTGCGGAATGCGGTCTTGTCGGCGTAGCTGGTGGGATAAGCACCGTCGTGAGTCTGTTGCCATTGCTCGAGATAATGAAGGAGAATGACAACGAGGGGCAAGTGGCCATGCTCATGGTTGTCGAGGTTATCAACATCCTTGGTCATGCCCCTGGCAAACTCTGTTAGTTCAGGCCAGGGAGCAAGCAGCCTCAAGTCGGTAGTGGCGGCCTCGTCGGGATGAGTATCGACGATGGGAAAGGTGCCAGGCAAGTCGGTCTTGAAGTAGGAGTAGTAGCCAACAGAGTGGACGGCAATAGTGGGTGTCTTATTGTACCGAGCGTATTCCTGAATGAGCTGTACTTGGTCTTGAGGCAAGGGCAAGGCATAGAGGATCATAGTGAATGTGGGTAAGCTGCTGAGGAGTTCCTGAAGATTGAAGGCGTCATTCTAAACAATGTTAGTCTTGAATATGATGCCGCATGATGTGTGTGACTTGCCTGGGACTTCGGGTACCACTCGCCCTGGACCTCAGGGTTGAGCTCCAGGAGAAAGTTGGTGCAGGCTTCAGCCCTCGACTTGCCGAGCCAGCTGTCATCGACGAAGAAGTTGACACCAAGATCTTCATGGCCAACAGTAGCTTGATCAGCGATGGTAAATCGTCCAATGCCAGGGAGAACTAAGTTCTTGAGTGTTTCGACACCAACGGTGCCTGCGCCAGAGTTGACAAGGAGGATGTTGGCCGACTCGAGAGCCGCCTGGCCAGAGGCTGCCCACAACCGGAGCTGGCGGTCATATTTCCGTTCCTTCTCCGAGGGACCATGAAGGACCGGGGGAGTCTGGGTCATGACATCGGCCATGGCTGGGCCGTTTGGTATGGATGTGTGTATGGATGCGTTTGTATGGCTGGGTATGGGGATTGTTCGATGTCGAGATGTCGGCGAGCTTGTGGGGTGACCTTTTTTTGGACAAGCCTCTCAAACAGGTTTGTCGGGCCTCGGAGAAACGAACGTCACGAGATTCCCAAAAGGAAGAATACGAATGCCGTTGAGGCTTTGGGTTGAGGCTCAAGTGTAAGCGATGGATGGGGTGGGCGATGGGTGAAGTGAGCTATCCCAGGCAGCGTCACAGGTGAATGAGTGGGTAGGTAGGTTGGTGGGTGGCTTGAGGGGAGTTGATAATTGTGGCTGAATTGAGTCCTAAAAAGGATTAGCTCTGCCGGGTTTCCGCAATAAATTGAGGTGATCTTTCCGATCTAGGTATTACTCCACTTTCTGAGTGGTCTGTGCGAGCGAATGCGAAGGTGAGCTTGTCCACACGGAACTCCGATCTTTCCTGTTCCAATCACACGATGGCTTCTTTGATGCTCTGGGTATACTCCCATGAAGAACATCATCGGCTCGAGATGAAAGACCTGACTAGCCATTATTTGCTTTATAGATACACCCTGCTCAAGCACTTACCATCCAGCATCCGCGGGCTGTCTTTGATACCCAGTTCCAAACCCGTGCAGCTTTGTGGCCACCACAACGGTTCACGTGGACGCCTCCATTCTTGGTGCCATCTCCTTTTTTTTTTTTTTTTTTACGAGGACTCCATTCGAATGGATTGCTTCTTTGCATCTAGCGTAGACCTAGAGGGTCTCACCACATACTTATATATCACGGCACCGTTTGGCTGCAATGTGGGGTGCTTGCGAAGCTGGCCCCCATATCAACGCACCGCGCCATACGCGAATGCGAGTGCGGCCGTCTCACTCCACTCGATCGGACTCATTAATCGTGCCTTGCCGTCTGAGACTGCTTATTCCCGAGAAGGGGAGGTTGCTATTCGTCCGTTTCTCGTTTGCTTTTGGCCATCTTGACTATGTCTGATAGGTTGCAACAGTCGTATCGTCGAGAATGACTGCGGGCGATTCTGTATTTCAACCTGTTGCATCTCCCCGTTGTCTTGAGCTGCTGAAATGTCAAACGTGCCCCTTTCTCGTCCCCATTCAAATGGGGATGATATGATTGACTATCCCTTTGAGCCAACTGACTCTGGGTGACAAACACCCTGTTCGACAATCAACGACATCGCACACGATTAATCGAACAGTGTTGCTATCCCGTTCACTAAGACCGGCTGTTCTATTTAGGCGTTGCTCCAGGTCAACGGCACTCCTGGAGTTCATCAGGGTTCATCTCTTCTTCACGCAGCTGGCCGACAGTTGCACTTCCAAATCTGTATTTCGCAACACCAGCACCGAACATTCGCCCCGGACAATCCAACCTTCTGCATGTCTGCTGCCGAGATGGAGTCGAAGAGCAGCGAAGCGGCCATTCGCGATCAGGGTGAACTCGGGTCGACCATGCTCACCAACACCGAGCCACCTGCTACTCTGGCAAAAGGGGTTGAGATTCAAGAGTCTGCGATACCGCCTGCTCAGTTCTGGACTTTGTGCGTTGGGTATGTTCTGGCCTCCCTCGGGTGTCTTTCATATCTATTGTGCTGATACAGAATGTCCAAAGTGTTCTGCTTGGCCTCTTCCTGTCTATGGTCGACACATCCATCGTGGCTACGAGCATCTACAGCATCGGTGTTGAGTTTGAAGCCCTCGAGACCGTCAACTGGGTTGCCCTCGCCTACACGCTCGCCTACCTGGGATGTTCCGTCGTCTTCGCTCGCATTTCCGACATTGTTGGAAGACGTGATGCCTTCATTGCCGCCTACATCATCTTCTTTGCCTTCTCCCTGGGCTGTGGCTTTTCCAAGAACCTCGGCCAGCTCATTGCCTTTCGTGCCCTGCAAGGTATAGGTGGTTCTGGTATGTCTGGTAGCTTACCCCTGTTCGCTTAGAGGTCTAACGAATCAAGGTCTGTACGCTCTTACCATGATTATTCTCCCCGAGTTGAGCCCCGAACGTCTCAAGCAGCACATCGCAGCCCTGGTGGGCATGGTCATTGCCCTCTCTGGCGTCTTGGGCCCTGTCCTCGGTGGTCTCTTGACGAACTACACCACCTGGAGATGGGTGTTTTGGATCAAGTATTTCCCCTCTCACCGTTGTATTCAACACATCTGACACTTTCCAGCGGCCCTATCGGCTCCGTATCTCTCATCATCTTCATATTCACTTGGCCAAATGCCAAATACCTACCTACCATCGAACGTCGCGCCTGGAAAGAGCTCGACTATCTGGGTTCCTTCCTCGCCATCTCCGCGGCTGTGCTGGTTGTCTTTGCCTTTCAAAGCGCTGGCACATCATCTAGTGGTGGCGACTGGAAGACGGCCATGTTCCTTGCTCCTCTGCTTTGTGGCCTGCTCGCCTGGGGCCTGCTCGTGGCTTGGCAGATCTTTATTCAGCACCGATGGCATGACCGCTTTGCACCTGCCTTTCCAATCAACCTCTTCCGAAACCGAATCTACTCGACTGCCATCATCAACACCCTTCTCCTCGGTTTTCCGTATCTGCTGCTCATTTACGCGATCCCTCTGCGGATCCAAGTAGTCAGCGGCAAGTCGGCCCTTGTGGGAGGTGTCATGTTGCTGCCAATGCTTGGTTCGGCAGCACTTGGTAGCATTTTGTCCGGCAAGATCAACTCGGTCAAGAATTACGTTTTTGAAACACTGCTGGTCGGCTCGTGCTTCATGACGCTGGGTTGCGGTCTGCTGTCTACGCTGAAGCATGCTCCCGACGATGCCAAGTTGCTTGGTTTCATCACCTTCTGCGGGCTTGGCTTTGGCCTCACTGTGGCGGCATCGACCATGCTGTCGACGATTGAGGCGCCCATCCGGGACTATGGTACGTGCTGTGACATTGGCAATATATTCCTGCATAATCCCGGCTAACAGAGATGTAGCGCCTGCGCAGGGCATCCTGTCCCAACTCCGCCTTCTGGGTGGTAGCTTGGGCATCGCCACCTCGTCAGCTCTACTGAACCAGAGAATCTCAGATCTCACGGGTATTCTGACACCCCTTGAGAAAGCAACTATCGGTGGACCCGATTCACACCTTTCGGCTTCGCAATGGGTTGCGGTTCGCCACACCTACTCCGAGGCCTTTCAGGTGGACATGAAGGTGGCAGCCGGCATTTCAGCCCTCGGGGTCATATCCGCCATTGGCGCTTTTCGAAAACACCGACTATTGATCTCGGACCAACGAGCGGCTATTGTGGCCGAGGAGGCGGCTCGTCGCCGTGGGCAAGCCATGTAGATGGCGACAGAACGGCATCAAAGGGACCATGTTGTGACTTGTAGAACAAGTCAATCTGGGTTCATTAATGCCTTCAAGGCCAGACATCTATTGTTCCGCGCCTTGAACGGTTTATTCGACCTACCCTTTCCGCAAAAAACACTCGTCTAGTCCCTATTCCGAAAGATGCGACCCATAGAGATAGATAGATTAGTTCGATCTCATGACTCCTTCAACTTCCAAAAGGGGACTCGTAAAAAGTTGACGTAAACCAAAAAGGCATCTCGTGAAGTT
This sequence comes from Fusarium setosum, assembly GCA_013623625.1. Classification (NCBI taxonomy): domain Eukaryota; kingdom Fungi; phylum Ascomycota; class Sordariomycetes; order Hypocreales; family Nectriaceae; genus Fusarium; species Fusarium setosum. The sequence goes on from JABFFE010001125.1 coordinate 14,747, forward strand.
GGTGCTCATTAAAATCTCTCTATGTGCCATCATTCATGCCCTCATCCTCCATGGTCGTATCTCTATACATATCCCCCGCTGCCACACTTGGTCTTCTCGAGCGCATGTCTGTCAAAGCCTCGCTCTCCTCATCGATGTGTCCGCCGTCGCCGTCTTCATCCTCGTTATCTGAAGCATCAGGCGACTCAGCCAAACTGTGTTGCAACGAGGCCATGAAATCGCCTGCTGCCGCAAACTTGGATATCCCCGATTTGTGCGGCAGCGTCGAGTACATCCTGTGGGCCTCGTCCAGACATCGCCGCGCCTGGATGTGCTTTGACTGCTGGAGCCAGGCATCTGCACTTAATACACTCCATGTAGCCGATTTCCGACGCCGTGAACCCCAGTGCCAGCTTCCTACACCTTCCTTGGTTGCGTAGCAGATGGCAAGGCGTTCCTTCATGAGAGCATCTCCAACACTGCCGAGGATCTTAGATTCCAAGAGCCGGACACCCCATCGACCCGCATCATCGATATTGGTTCCACCTCGGAGACGTAGTAGCTCAAGACCGAGCGTCAGACTTCGCAAGGCCCCATACGGAGCGCTGCAGCGGGTACTGTAAGAGTAAAAAGCAGCCTCTAGCATCTGGTCGATCGTATCAGCACGACTTTTAGATGACATCTGCTGGGGCATGATCAGGAGACTCAATGCAGCCATCTCGTTGGCCGCTGCGTGGTGTTTCCAAGCCTTTGAATCGCTAAAGTCGGACCGCAATAGGTCATACGTCGATTGGGCCAGCTTCCAGTCCCGTAGCATGAAGGCGTAGTCTGCCAGTTTCCGCATTATGGCCTCCGGAGCTTCTGCCTGATAGAATCCGGCCATGTTGTAATTATCCCGGGAGCTGCTGATGCCACTTGACGAGGATCGCGAGCTACTACCAAACGCCCATTTCCTCGACAGGTTCATAAAACGTCCCGTAATGCCTCTTCGCCGTGAGGCAACCTGATCGTTCCAGATGGAAACATGTCGCTCCATGGTCGGTATGATGGACTGGGCTACCATCTCCCGCACAAAAGTACGGATGGCGGTAGCATCTGATTCGAAGATGTACCGGGTTGGGTCCTCAAAGTCCTCGTCATCTTCACTTCGTCGAATATCCTCAAGTTCCTCGCGAGCAGACATCCAGTCGCTGCGGGGGAGAGGTATACTGTCATCGTCTGTCTCGGCGCTCTGGCTACTTCGCAAGCGTAGAAGATGGCAGTGGATACCCAAGTGTCGTTTCATCTGTTCGAAAAGCCCCATAGACCTTGTGATGTCGTCCCTTTCCTCATCATGGACCAAAACGTAGTATCGCAGATACTCACTGTCCACCCAAGGTGGTAACTTCTTGCTTCCTTGACTCGTTTCCGTGTAGAGTCTCCTTAACTCTTCAATTGGGTTTGGATTTCGCGAGCTGATGGCGACCACACATGCTACCGGGTGTGAAAACGTTTCGTGGGGTGAAATGGGGAGGCCAGATAATAGTCGGCGCAGATATAGGGCGTAGTACGGGGATGTCTCTTCGGAGCCTGCATCTTGGCCCGCAAATACACCATGCTGTGGCAGTGCCGCAAAGGACTCTTCCGCGTAGGACAAGTGCCTCTCCACCACAGCTTCGACATCTGCCAGTAGTTGCTTGTCTCGCGACTCACTTGCCTGGCTGCCATTCTGCCCTTGCGACGAGGCTGGATTCTTGAGACTCGAGACCTTGGGATCTGGGTGCTCAACGTTATCGCCGAATCGTGTAAATCGAATTGAAAAGCCTTCAACCCCGCGGCTCATCCCGTTACTATCCCTAATTGTGACTTTGCCCTGGACGTCCTCGCCAAACGGTCGCAGAAGTTCCCATAGGCCATGCCGGAAGCCCTTTTCGCTCATCAACGCCTCGGTATCCTCAGAAGTATAAATAGAGACATGAGGGACAAATGCCCGCAGTACCAAACTTAAAGGTGCTGCAGCATCTCCCGCACTCTCGGCGAGCAGTCGGTTTGATCGGGAATCAAAAACGGTATGCGAGAGAACTCGAGAGGGAGAGCCCCGGCCAGCTGGTGATATAGACCTTGATCCAGGGGGCGAGAGAGTTGAGGCATAGAGAGAGGCAGCAGAAGGGTTGGACCGTCGAAAGGCCAGGTTGGTCTCGGATTGCGACAACGGCAGCGATGCGAGGACAGGGGTAGAATGTCGAGTCTTGGGGAGCTTCATGGCCGAGGCAGCCACCGGCAAAGCCTGGAGTGGTTCCGTCGGCGAAGCGTCATCTTCGAGAGGTTGTGGCATGAAGGCGACGGCGAAAAGTGACTTGCTCTGACGCTATCGAGGAGAGACGGGGACTCGGAGTCTAGGAGACGGGGCCGGAGTCGGAGGGGATTTAAGAGGCGCTCGAGGGAGAGGGCGAATCGCAAACTGGCAAGGCCGAAAGTCGGCTCGGCATGATCTTATCGCTGAGAGCAAGGGGACATTTGGTGAATAAAGAAAAGCTGATAGCGCCTTAGAGCTCGAAGTGACATGGATCTCTTGGTTGGTGAAGGTCGGGCGACGATGTGGAAACTCAGGATATGATTGGGGTACGTACCTTCTTACCTCATACAGCAGGGGGAACGTGGTAATTTTGGTGGGCTCTTTCTGCAGGGCGGGAGCTCCAGATTGCTCTAGCGGGGCGAAAGCCATGATATTCGGTACCCGCATAAGCTGCTTGTAAGAGTAAGGCAACTTTAAGGAATTGTGATGCTGTTTTGAAGTTCCAAGTTTCAGCACTCACTTTAACTACGTCCCTCCTCACGATGCCTTCAGATCTAGCAGACTATCTCGCTTCGAGGTACCTGGTCGCGGACCCGAAACCGTCTTCGAAAAAGCGAAAGCGAAAGCGTGGCGCCGATGCCAGTGGTGGCCTTCTCATCACCGACGATGACGACTCGGGTTGGGGCAACGCAAGTGTTCAGCAAGAAGATGAAGGCGCAGATGGCCCCGTGACAGTATCAGGAAAATCTGCCGAATTCCGAAAAACCAAGAAGAGCAATTGGAAATCAGTAGGAGGAGAAACACCCAACGATGATTCCGCTGCAGCTGCCGACGCGATCATCGCCTCAACAGCAGCGGAGAAGGACGCAGCCAGGGATGAAGACGAGGACATGCCAATCGTGGAGGAGGATGGGAGTGTGGTTAAAATGAGCGACGGAACCCATGCAGGACTACAGAGCGCGGCAGCTGTCTCAGCACAGCTCAAGCGACGCCAAAGGGAGGAGCGCGAGGACTTTGAGCGGCACCGCAAATCAGCAAAGGAGGAAGAAACCGTGTATCGCGACGCTACCGGCCGACGAATCGACATTTCCATGAAACGCGCCGAGGCACGACGCGCAGCCGCCGAGGCGGAGGAGAAAGAACGACTGGCCAAGGAAGCTCTTAAGGGTGAGGTTCAGCTGGAAGAAGCACGGAAGCGGCGTGAGCAGTTGGAAGACGCCAAGCTCATGTCGTTTGCTCGCACGGCCGACGATGAGGAAATGAACAGGGAGCTAAAGGAGCAAGAGCGTTGGAACGACCCTATGATGCAATTTATGAGCGAGAAGAATGATGCGTCAGGCAAGGGCAAGGGCAAAAAGTCAAAACGCAAGCCAGTGTACGCTGGGGCGGCGCCGCCGAATCGATATGGAATCAAGCCTGGCTATCGGTGGGATGGGGTTGATCGTGGCAATGGGTTTGAGTCGGAGAGGTTCAAGGCCATCAACCGGAGGGAACGAAACAAGGGGCTGGAATATTCTTGGCAAATGGACGAGTAGACACGGTTCTTGGTACATGCACTCTATTAGATACCCCATTCTGAGCGCTTCACAGCTGCTATGGTATCAGTCTCGTTCGCTGTCTATCTTGTGCGCTTGACTTGTGCCCAATTTGCTCCCCGCTGAGCAACTGTCTTTGGGTCGGGAGAAAAGAAGTAAACAAGGTCAAGCTACAACCCACCACTCATTCCAATTATCATATTTCCCCTATGCTCTGCGACGAAGTCTCTTATCCGGTCCATAATCACACAGCTCTCTGACGAGCTTGATCCATTCGTTCTTTGGCATCTGCCCAGGCCTATCACCCAAACGATGCTGGAACAACTTGATCAGATCACCAATGACGATGCCATCATTAGGAATCTTCTCTAGAATCTCAGATGGTTCAATGACAGAGCCCGCAGGAGAGCCGGGAGAGGCGCCTGAAAAATTGGTGTCAGGGGCGCCTTGCAAGTTCAACTCCACTGGATACTTACCTCCCTGAGCCGGATTGGGACTACCAGCTCTGGACGCGGACGGTGTGCCTCGAGCACTGCCGCTGACGAGCTTCAACTTCTTCTTCTTTGGAGCAGCACCATCTGACATCTCGCCAGCTGTCACCTCGCCGTCGCTACCGGATCCGGCGCCCATGGCCCGGCGGGCCGCTGCACCTTGCGGCAGTGGTGTGCCGGCCCTGCTTCCAGTAGCAGGTGTAGCATTCTTCTTGAGCTTTTTGCGAGACGATTCGTTTCCGCTAGACTCGGAGAGGGTTGGAGAACCAGCTCGTTTAAGGGATTTGTTCTTCTTTGAGCCTTCTGGCTTCTTTCCGGATGGAGTGTTAGTTCCCTTAGAGCCTGATCCTTTAGCCTTATCCTTGTCTTCTTTTCCGACGGCATCCTTTTTGTCGTCCTCATCCTTCTTGTCCTCATCTCCTTCGTCTTCTTCATCGGATGAATTGTCATCCGACTGAGGCATATGTTAGCATTGGTGGATTCAACCAGATGTAGTGTCCTTACCGAGCTGCTCCAAGGATTCTCCTCGGAGTCGTCGCTCTCGTATATGTCCTCCCGGTCTCGCTTGATGAGCGCCTTTCTGGTCGCCTTGCCAAGCGTCTGCCGCTGAATCTCTTCTCTCAGCTGTTGGTCCAGTTCCTTGTCCACTTCTCTTTCGTCGCCTTCTCCAAACAGGTTGGCGCCGAGCTGCTCGCGGCGAATGCGTTCCTTTGACTCCTTGGTATCTTCGTCGTCATTCTTCTCGAAAAGAGGAGCTTCGTCATCATCCTGGAATTCATCGCCCGACATGTCAATCTCATCATGGTCAAGCTTTTCCGACCTTGAAGCCTGTCGGAAAGTAGCACTCTCCGTCTTGACCATCGGGCCACGACCGTAAAGCAGTCGCCGGGTAGCTTCCAGATCTTGCTGACCAGCCCTCTTCTCCTCATCCTTCATAACCCAACGACCAACGTCCACCTTCTTGTTCATCAAAGCTTCCGCCTCGTCGATGGTAAAGGGCTGGAAAGGAGGTTTTGACGTGAACCGGTACCATTTCTCCAGAGGTACCATGCGGAAGACAGATTTGTCAATCATGAAAGCCACATTTGACTCGGAGAGAGCGGCGACGTAACTGCCAACCCACACATTCTTGCCTTCCGCATCCTCAAGATGCCAAGGAAGGGCCTCTTCGTAGCGCAGATCAGATTCCTTTTTGGCGGCTTGCGTTTTGGGTGCTCTGTTGAAGTTTGTTTTCTCTTCCTTTTGCTTCTTTGGCCGCTTGGGGTTGGTCTCCTTGGCGACAGGAGCAATCTTGGCCTGATCGATTGCGCGCTGTGCCTCTCGCTCCGCTTTGATCTGAGCAAGCCTCTCTGCCTCTTGCTCGTCCACCTGTGGTGCCTCAGATTCCTCTACCTTGACGGCCCTTCCCGGAGGCGGCTGGCGAGCGTCGCGTCGGTGTAGTGTGACGGGTCGTGCGAAATCGTCCTGGTCAGTTGGATCGATTGGTTTGTCTGCCATCTTCGCTTGAGAAAACTTCATCATATGGTAGCGAATACCATCGAGAAGAGCCTTCTTGGTGGTCATAATAGGGATATCGTTATACTGGGCGGGCGGCGGCTCCGACCATCCACCATATTGCCTCCTCAGCTCCTCTGTGTTCGGTTTCGCTCCATTCTGTGAACTAGCATTCGATTGCGCCCCGGGTCTAGGGCCGGCTTTTCGCGAGACGAGAGGATTTGCGCGTGGCTTCTTTCGCATCGGTCGGAGCGGATTCGCCTTTTGGCTCTTTGGGGCACCATTCGGGTGGCCAGGCGCGCTGCCAGATGGGTTACCAGGTGGCGGCGCGCTCATCCTGGCGATGGTCTACTGGTGGCTCGAATGATATCTTCGAAGGAGTGTGCTATGAGGACAGCAGGTCAGAGCCTGGAGCCTGGAGCCTAGCCTCGCGCCGGGCGCAAGAGATGGACCCAACACGTCAGGATTGGAGCGACTTTGCTAGTGATGCGGAAATATTTGCGATCGTCTCGACGCTTCAATGATTGAGGGAGAAATAATCAAGAGAGAGAGGCTTGAGGTGTGTGCAAGAGAGTATTTCTATTGACAAGGAGGATGTTCGGAGCAAGGACAAAGCTTAGGACCTGGTTCGTATTGCGCTGCTGGTATGACGATGACAAAGGCGCGCCGGAAGGGGCGAGCCACACAAGTGGCTGTGCACAAGCGGAAAGCACTGACCTGGCTTGGCGAGATCAGCCACTCATAAGATATCCTTTGTCGAGTCCATCAGCTATTTCACGGGAAGTATGATCAATTGATCACGGACAAAGATCAATTGGGTGCGTATCCCGCCATGAAGTAAGTTCTCTAATATCTGGCCTTTGGAAAGCATTGGATTCGATCTCTTGCAATTTGGGTGGGTCTCTTGAGTGGCGGAATATACAGTGCGTATTAGATATTTACACAGTATCTGGCATCATTTAGCCGCTCTGTCCCCGCCGTTTAGCTGTGTAACACCGTCATTGCCCCCGCTTTGGCACTGTAACCAACTTATCTGTTTGGCAAACGCATACCTGCATTTGTGGAGATGCAGAGCTTCCGCAAACAAGGACGGCTGATGAACATCATCTTGCGCATCCGTCGCCCCATTCTCAATTTCTCCTAAAATTCCCAAACGCATACTCACACTCTATCCATACTTCATTCGAGTCCTTCTGCTATTGAGCGGTCATGATGCAACGCTCTCCCGCTCCAGCGAGGTAATGCGCCCAAGAGATCCGGCCGTGTCTACTCCACAGATCCCTCCCTCAAGTTGGATGGCTCCCTGGACAGTAAATCACTACGCAGGCTGTCGCGTGGCCCTTTTCCGCGCCTTTCGGACTTCTTCCCATCTTAGAAACACCTGAATCATCGACTTTGCAATTCCTTCGAGCCGAATTCTATTGGCACATGGAATGCGATTGGGTGCGACCTGATTGATCTTCTAACCAGGCTCCTTCTTTACACACTCGTCTCGACAGCAGCAGTAAGGCGTTGTCTACTCTGACGCAGCTTCAGGATCACAAGGTCATATATCAACGTCCCGTGTTGCATACTGAGCCCTCTATGTTGTCCAACCGCCAGGGTTCATCGGCTGGGACGCCTAGCGGCCCCCCGACCGGACTAGAGAACCATCTTCGCAATCTCATTCTCTCCAACGGCACGCCAGCACAGGACTCCTCTACCAGTACATCTATGCCTGCATTCGAAGCATCGAGTTCTTCGACGGCTCATGTTCTTACTGCTTCTAGTTCAGTCAATCAGCCCCAGCATGACACTGCCAATAATGCTGTCCCTGGCGAAGCCTCCAGAGGGCAACCCCATCCGTCAAAGCCACCGCGCAAACGGCTGAACCAGGCCCAAAGGCGCCAGATGAGCTCCCAACTATCCATTCCTATTGATCCTCGGCCTCAACAACCTCCACCAGCCAGACCTTATGGAAGTCCAACCTCACACTATTCGCGACCTTCTCAGTCCTACCAGCGCCATATGCACACCAACTCGCACCCACGGGCAATGCCCCAGGAGAGCCGTCAGAGTGGCCCCTACACCCATCGTCCATGGAGTGGTCCGCAACAGACCCATGGACATCACGGCTCTAACCCCGTGCCACCCCCTCCCGGCTTCCAAGCGGATTCCATACCCCCTCAACCGGGCCGTGGTGGCGGATATCTGTACAACTCCAGGCGCACTATTCAATTTCGCCCTGAGGAGATTAGCGCTCAGGTTACGCTGCTCGACAAGCTGTCTTTTGAGGTGGTTTCCAACTCTGAAATCGAAAGGTCTGAAATTGCTGAGAAAGAAGCCTTCCGCTGCCGAATCGAAGCTATCAGTCGAGACGTGATAGCCCATTACGAGCAAGAGCAGAACTCACAAGTTGAGTTCCACCCGTTATCTGTGCAGCTTAAATGTTTTGGAAGTCTGTCTTCTGGGTTTGCTACAAAGGCCTCTGACATGGACCTTGGGTTACTATCGCCAATGTCCGTAATCCAGCCGGATGCACGGGGCTCTCCGATTCCACGTTTACTGGAGAAGGCCTTCTTGGATGCTGGCCTAGGCGCCAGACTTTTGACCAGAACCCGAGTTCCAATTATCAAATTGTGCGAAAGCCCGCCTGAAAAATTGCGCCAGGACCTCCTTGAGGAACGTTTCAAATGGGAGAATGGACTCGACGAGGCTCATGAAGCCCACGAAGATGACGAGCACGATCACAATGGTACAACTCAAGACTGCGACGACGTTCAAAGCCCCATCATGGGGCTAGGAGTCAAGTCTTCTGCTGCCGACCTCACCTCGCCAACCTCTCACAGCGTGGAAAATCAAACCTTCGACCTGAAACAGGGTTCGAAAAACTCTCTCTCATCTTACTACGGCTTAGCCAAGCGGGTGCTTCGCCGAGCAGGCGGCCGCGACGCTACTATTTCCAATTATCGCGAGCTCTCAACCCAGGACTGGGACGTCCTGAACCGCGTGTGCAAGGCCTTTGTCACAGGTCTTTCAGATTTGCAGCTCCGGGATCGGTTGGCCAGATACCCGTCTCTATCGTTTGAGACAAGTGAAACCGAGTTATCTAACCGATCTCTTCTCGGTGTCTACGCTCAAATTGAGGGTGAGCAAATCCGGCAGCTATGGGAAGATAGAGGCGTCCAAGAACGAAGCCAAGCATCACGTTTCCTCACCGAGCAAGCAATGAAGGTTTGGGAAGAGGTTCAAAGCAAACCGAACTTTGGGGTTGACCCCGTCTTCTACACCAAGGAGGTCCAGCTGGTTCTCGACAAGATCAAGAGGGCGCCTTCAGTGCAATTCGTCACTCTAGAACAAGGCCAACACGAAACACCTGCGTCCTATTATACGCGAGCCCTGTATGTCGTTAATGGTCTGCGGTCGGTTGAGGAACTCACCACTTCCGAGTGGAAAAAGGTTCTAGTCACCCAGTATGTTGCTGGCATCCACCATGACGACATCCGAAAGGCACTGCAGGGTTGTATCACTTCATCCACCGGGGTCTTATCCCTGAGGGCTTTCTCTCGTATGCATGAAAGCCTACATCTAGCCTGGGAATTCGAACGGGCGATCGAGAAGGATCTCTACGACCAGTCGGTTGTTCAGGATGTCAAAGATTATATCGCAGTACTCCGAGTCCCTCTCCAACAAGCCTCTAGTCTAACGTCGAATGACAACTTCATCATTCCTCTCACACCAGAAACATCCGACCTTGTGGCGAGGATTCGAAGTCTCCCTGACCCTCACAAGATGGCCCCTAACCAGCCACGAGACCGGTATCGAGATCGCCTGGAGTTCCCGAAGACGGGCGCGGGCGTTCAATGTGATATCAACTTTTCGGCTCACCTAGCTCTTCAAAACACTGCTCTCTTGCGATGTTACTCTCACACAGACTCGCGAGTCCGACCGATGGTGTTGTTTGTGAAACATTGGGCCAAAATGCGCGGCATCAACTCCGGTTACCGTGGAACTCTGAGCAGCTATGGCTACGTCTTGATGGTGCTCCATTATCTAGTCAACGTTGCAGAGCCGTTTGTCAGCCCCAATCTCCAGCAACTGGCTCCTCCGCCACCGCCCGGATTGTCACCTGTTGAGCTCGAGAATGCCACTTTGTGCCGAGGCCATAACGTTCAATTCTGGCGTAATGAAGAAGAGATCTTGCGTCTTGCTCACGCAAACCAGCTCAACCGCAACAACGAGTCACTTGGTTATCTCCTTCGAGGCTTTTTCGAATATTACGCTCACAGCAGTATGCTGAGTACTTCGTCTGGCAGAGGATTCGACTGGGGTAGAGATGTGCTCAGCCTCCGCACGCCAGGAGGGCTACTGACGAAGCAAGAGAAGGGTTGGACGGGTGCAAAGACAGTCATTGAGGCTCAAGGAGTAGGCCCCAACCCCCCACCCCAGTCTGAGCAATCGCCCACGTCACCTGTGGCTTCCAAGAGCCAGATGGCACCGGAAGACGGAACTCAGCCCAAACAAGCGAACGCGGCAAGCAAGAATGGCGAGTTCAAAGAGGTCCGACACCGTTACTTGTTTGCCATCGAGGACCCCTTCGAATTGGATCACAACGTCGCCCGAACCGTCACACATAATGGCATCGTGTCGATTCGTGACGAGTTCCGGCGCGCCTGGAAGATCATCAAATCGGCTGGGAACGGTAGTCCTCAAGAAGGCCTACTGCGGGATGCAAATGATGCCAAGGAGGAGACCAGCCCCTTCTCGCTATTTTTGGAGGATATTCATGGACTTGGGCAGAAACGAAATGTATAATTGTATGAGAACCATGTCGAGGCGATGCATGTACACACGGGTAGGGACGGTGGCGGCGCAACGGGATCGGCAGATGCATGACTGGTCACGTGTAACGATGGGAAGAGTCAAACTTGGTAACCGTCTGCCTGGGTCAGGTAATTAGTTCTTGATGAATTCATGGACATGTACAAGCAGTCGGGTCAACCCTTTTTTCTATGTTTGAATCGCTGTGACTTGGCTGATGGTTAAGCATTCTCGGATAGAACATCGAACAGGTTGCCCGTGACTGGCTTCGCAACCCCAGCTTTGTTACCCCTGACAGGCTCTTTTCTAGCTTTTCGCTTCTTTCGTGGGGTTCTCTTTGGTTTTACGTCAAGCTCTAGATCTGGCAATGGCACGAGTTTGGCTATCGTCCTCAATGTTCCGGCTTCGCGGCTCTGCCGCAAAAACTCAATAGTGCCCTCAATATCAGGAGATTTGGCCAATGACGGCAATGCCGAAAGCATGCCATATAGTTCTGGTATGACCTCCTTGGCCGGCGCAAGTGTCAGGATTTGCTTGAGAATCCGGAGCGAGTAATAGGCCGCCTGTAGCAGAGCGACAAAGTGGATGATGTCCCAAGAAACCCGGGTAGACACAGGCTGTTTCAAACAGTCTTGTAGAATCTGCAGTGCATGAGAATGTTTGCCCTCTTCGTCGGCATGTCGGATGACGAGAGTCAGGTAGAGTAATCGCCATGTACGATCTATATCATACTGCGTTTCTACACTAACCCTAGATATCAACCCGACAAGATCCTTGCCCCACGCTATTGCGGCTGCTTTGGATAGCATCGATACTTGCCGGCCTCTTTGCTCGAAGTTCTCAACTCGCCGGTACTCTTGGATTGGGGAGGATGGTCCGGGGATGATCCAACGGGCCATGGTATAAGCTAGTTGTCGGATCGGAGTGCTCTGCTCCCAAGCACTTCCACGGGCGGGACTTTCAAGGAGGATTGGTAGAAACATCTTGTCCTCCTTTGTCTCGTTCACCTGGACATTAAGTTGACCCAACTGAAGAACCAACTCGCATATCCTGGGATCCAAGGAGCCGATTTGTACGTGTGTGCCCTGCCCGGAAACAGGTATTGGTGCAGTTTCATGGCCGAGATACTCGCGGCA
>JABFFE010001128.1:0-32188 GCA_013623625.1 Fusarium setosum
TGAGAAAGACGAGCTGGGACATTTTGCCTTGTTGAGGGAGATTATAATTCTGGGGTAATAGAGAAAGTGTGAATTATTACGTAGAAGCAGAGTATAATTACCTTATATAAAGAATGAGAGGATTAGTTTAATATAATAAAATAATTACTATTATAAAAAGTAAGATTTATCTTTTAAGTAGTAATATTAAAGTAAGTAAATCTCTTATTAATAATTTAAATATTTACTTATCTTAAACTATTTTAATCCTTTTAGATTTAATAGTAATTAAAAAACTTTATTATACTTTAAAAAATATTAAGCCTAGTACTTTTATATAATATATATTATTATAATATAGGGAGGATAACTCTAGATACTCTATGTGCTCCGTGATAGATGGTATGGCGTGCTCTGTGCAGGATCCTGGTGATTTCTGGGAATTCTCCAGTTCCTAGGTTGCGAGAATACATCGGAAACGATCCCCCTGCAATAATAATTCGTATTCGCTCTCCCCGATCGAAAGAATAAGCCGCGTCTGCTAGAACGACATCGATAGACTTGATAGTCTCTGCTTCATCAAGTCGTACATATTGTTGAGTAACGTTTCGTGATATACCTTGCTGATCCACGACGCTGAGGCGAACAAAGATGTCCACGCTCGGGCAGTCACTCGAGTGTACCAGTTTAACATGAGGTTTCCCCATTATTTGTAGAGCTTCGGAAAGTGGTTCTGTGGTGAAGACTAGCAAATCTTGTCTCGCTGAGAGGACGGTATCGTTGACGCTTCCTCCACCAACCATCATTGGTCCGCCTATTGCCGGCGTCGGGCTTGCCGGATTGAATGTAAATGTAGAGGATTCCGCGTCAATTGGTGGCTTCTCATTACTGAGACCCCCTTTGCTGCTGAGGAAGAGTTCATATTGCGTTGTTGCTGGCGGCCATTTTGGCATTTCTAGCCACTCAGAGGTCTTGATTCCCGTAACGTAGACTTGAACTGGTGATCTTGTATCAATTTCAGCTTTTCGAGCCAGGTGTTTCTCAAGCCATTTGAGCATAGGTGGTGTTGTGGTTTGGTTCTGCATTTCCAGGTGTGTCCAGAGACCGACTATGAGATGCACCGGGGAACCTCTTCTGCTTAGTCTCTCGTACTGTTCCATTGTTTGTTGGAAGAAAATGTCGTGCCATCCGGTTATAAGTAAGATCGGTATGTTGACCTTGTCTAGAGCTTGGCCATGCTGCAAAGGTGCCCAGCTCGGATCAGCCAGGTCGGGGTGGGTGATTGCATGGTTGAGCCAAGGTGCAGAGCGAGAGCCGTTGAAGTGAGAGTGTACGCCTTCAACTAAAGGTAGAGCCTCAACAACTGAACGTAGGTGTTTAGCCGGGTTGAGAGCTCTGTAGCGCTCTGCGAGACTGGCCGTTTCCTGCGTGGTGATTGTATGGCTCCACGAAATGTGCTGCATGTTGAAAGCTCCCGTGCCCCAAATGTGTTCGGCATAGTCGTGAGGCCCAGCAAGAATGGAGGCGGCGACCATGTCAGTTGGAGGGTCGCGAAGTAGGGCCCATTGGGTAAAGCTCGAATATGACATGCCCAACGTAGCAAAGGTGCCCGTGTACCAACTCTGCTGTCGCATCCATTCAACCACGCGCTTGCCGTCGTCCGCTTCGCAGAAGCCTCCATCAAAATCTCCCGTAGAACCGAATGTGCCGCGACTACTGACGAAAAGAACTTGGTAGCCGCGCGAGGCGAAGATGCGTGCTGAGCCAATTGCCATCATGATGCCGCGACCGTAGGGGCCTCGTATAAGAACTGTCCCGGATGGTGCATGACCGACGGGTAGATATAGGTCAGCGGCAAGCGTTATTTCACTTGGAAGAGGAATCATGAGCTCTTGTTTCTCATAGTTGCAGGTTTCTGGAGGTAGACCTAAGCTGTGGCCCACCAGCCGGTCGATTGCGGTGCCTATGTAGCCTCGCGCAACAGCCATGGCCGAGGAAAAGTGTGTTAAGTAATGAATATGTGTCGGAAGAAAATAAAAAAAGGCCAAGGGATAATCTTCCCATCTGTCGCGTATACTTTGTCGCGTTGCGCACGTCTTGGTTATGATACCCTTATTCTCGGGATCTCGGGGCTTAATGGGGCCCGAGGGTCTCCGAAAGGCAGACCCTCTTTATAGCCCCGAGTCCGCGAAAAGGAAATATTAGAATTTTAATATAATATAAAAATTACTAAAGTAAAATATTATAATTACTTAAATTAAAGATATAAAAGAGGTGATATCAGTAAAGAAAAGACACTATAGAAACCACGGAACGCTTTAGCGCTACTATTACGTTCTCGGGCTTCCCGACGTGATGTGGAGCCCGCCGGCCATATATCAATCGGCGACCATTCGGAGGCGCACTTCGTAACTCCTCCCAAGCTTACAGTGTCATTAGAGATAATCTTTCTGTAGTGAATTCAGTCCGACACCCGATCCCGATGGAACGGTTCTCGGCCGACCCAGGGCGCTCAAATTGCTCGGGACGCGTAGCCGGCCGACGTGGTATATATTGAGATAGACCTGACCTTAGGGATATAAGAGGATGCGTAGGGGCTATTGACTCGTCTGGGCTCACCTCTATTACAAAAGACACTATGCTTACGCGCTTAAACGACATCAAGAATCACCTCAAAGACGTTATCCAGGATGGCGAAGAGGATAATGTCCTTGTCGATATCGAGTTACTTATTCTTTCGTTCGCCACGGGTATCCAAGATGCCATAAGCTACCCGGATTACCGCTGTTTTGCGTCTAATCAGACCGGTAATACCGTGCTGCTTGCCGTGGCAGCAGCCGGTGTGGCGGGCGATCTATTCAGCACGTCGAATACGTGTGTAAGCCTGGGCGTCTTTCTAGCAGGCTGTTTCACCATGGGTCAGATAGGAAACGCTACAGGGCCTCGCAAACGTTGGTGGCTCATCGCAACGAACTTCCTCTCCACGATTCTCATGTTCGCCGCCACCGGGATACAATATGCTAGCGGCGTCGCGGTGGATGGTCCAATCTCGCTTGGAGTCATCACTCTTTTGGCATTCTCTTCCGCCGCTCAGGTGGCCATGGCTAGGCCATTGAATGTCCCTCAGATTACCACTGTAAGCTGAAACAGACGTGGCGATAGTAGCATAATTGTATTCCTACAGGCTAATGACTTCATCATTATCAACAGGCAATGGCTACAGCAGCCTGGGTCGACCTTCTGGTAGACGCTAAATTTACGAAGCTTAACAACTACCAGCGAAACCGGCGATTTTTGTTTCTGGCGATGCTGACTCTGGGAAGCTTTGTTGGTGCATTCACGCGAGCCAAAGTCAACTCACCCCTTGCGCTCTTGTTATGTTCGACTCTCAAACTAATTGCCACCGGCTTGTTTTGGTTCAATCCTCCTACAATGTAGATCATTGTAGGGGACCCTCAATCGCTTGGCTTTTGGGTTCAGTACAAGTCTACGAAACGACCAGTTTTCTTGTCAATATGGAAATCAATCGGAAGCTTGATATTAGCATCTTTGGCCCCACCGCATTTGGTAAGACCAAACTTGACATGGTCACCGCTGGAACCTTCTTCAGCGACGTTATCTCCATCGCCAGCCTCCAGTGTCACTAGCCAGACGGCACTGTAACAGACAGACCCAAGGTTAAAGAAATTCATGGAGTTCCTCATCACTTGCTCCGCTACCTTGAAGCCGACGGGGAGCCTGATCAGTTTATAGAGATGGCTGTGGACGGGATGGAAGACATGACCTGCCGCAAGAAGCCCTCGGTCCTTGTCGGAGGTTCTATATCTCTCACTACCCCCCTCCTGGACGAACCACTTAAACGTCAATACCAGATGATTGCCATTACCTTGATGCTGCACCAATCCACGTATCAGCTGCTTATTCAAGCCAGGAGTAACAAGATGCTGTAGAGAGGCCAGCATCATCAAGTGGTAAGGTCTGTTCCTATAATGAACCCTGAGCATATCAAGCGGCCACGACTCTTGTTGCGCCGTCTCACCGGATGGAGCTCGTCTACAGCAGAGGAACTACTGGTATTATGGGGGCGATTGTAAACACGCTGGTAGAGCTGTCCGAACCAAACGCAATTTACGGCATCGCGCCTGCTGCACTCGCCAGTACGGGGGGGAGACGACCAAGAAACTCGTGGACCAAACACACTCTTCAAGACTTGGAACACGAGCGGTTGTAAGAGACATGCATGTCACTGGGAGGCCCATGACCCAAATTGTGCTTGACGGGACTCTAGGAAGCGGCTTCATCACTTTGAGCGGCGGCTGCGGCATTCTGAAGGAGCTTCTTGAGATAACGATGGGGTACCAGCTAGACGTCCACAGCTTTAGGCGTCTGTGCGTTCAACGTAAATGGTTTTCATACTACGCTGGATTGATCTAGTAGTGCGAACCGGCTTTGTCGACCCCAAAGATGCCACCGTCCATGAGACCGCCGGCAAGTTGCGGTCCCAGGTCCTGCTCAATGAGGCCGCGCATGCTGCTGATGTCGGATTCCAGCTCGAATAACTCGGTGGGGGAGAGGGTACAGCTACTAGCATCAAGGGTCTTCTTATTAATAGTTCTTTTACATTCTTAGCTAGCCCTTCAAACATACTTGAGTTTCCAGATCTAACGCCATACAATTTCACCCAAGTCGCCTATCAATCCAACTCTTTACAGCCGGTAGCGAATGGCAAGTTCTCCAGGTGCTTGGTATGTAGGAACCTTCATATCCAGAGCCTGTCCCGAGTAACCAAGGTCCTCTGCGACGAGCACGGCAGCCTTCTCGCCAATGAGCAGAGCAGTAGAGTAGGTGTTGCAGCCCACGTTGTCGGGGCAGATCGACAGATCCGCAACCTTGAGTCCCTTGACACCATGGACATTCAGCCTCTCGTCAAGAACACCGTGCTTGACGATGCTGTTGCCCTCCCTCGGTGCCATAGAGCAAGTTCCGAGGCAGTGCCAGGTCGACTCGACGTGGCGCTTGACCCATTCCTCGACAGCCTTGATGTCCTTCTCATCGTACTTCAACTCCTCGCGGACGTGAGCCTTGTTTGAGTTGAGAATGTTGGCGCCGGGCTTCTTGTCTGCCTCTGGGAGAGGGGAAGACCAGCTTCCGTGCGCAATACCGGCCGAGAGATTGCCAGGCAGAGCATACTGCTTGGTGGTCTCAAGGTCAAGGTCGTGTGCACGAGCGGGGCTGTCGTAGTCAAAGAAGGGGTGCTGATTCCAGTCAGTAGGTGGTTATTAATTTCAGAGGGACTTCAACTCACCAGATTCTCAACCTCACCGGCGTAGGCGTCCATGCGCCTGGCGGTCTCACGCGACTTGATGTAGCCCCAAACCATCGGAGCCATGTCACGTTCATCGTTCATCTGCGAGAGTCAATATATAAAGAACCGGCTTCGGGGGTTTCTCGAGGTGACTTACGAAACCAGCATCAAAGTCCGGAGTCTCATAGGGATCGGCACTCTTGATGTGGATGAAGCCTCTGCTGAATGGATATTCCAAGAAATGGAACATGGTGAAGAACTTTCCAGGAGGCCTAGGTTGATGTCAGCGGGCAAAGCCCATGTTCTAGGGTCAAATCAACATACATCAACATGTGGTCACCGAACCAGCCAGCAATGACACTATAGTGCATGACTGGCTTGTCGGGCTTGTTCTTGAAGTAGGACTTCCAGCCGTCGGTGAAATGGGGAGTCGGCCACCTCTCAAACTCCTTGAGCTCCTGCTCCGTAGGTCGGACCTTGACGCCGGCCTCAATGCCGTTGGTGGCGAGAGGGCCGGTACCCTTCAGGTGCCATTCATCAAAGACCTTCTTCTGGATCTCAGGATCACCCCTGACGAAGTCGTCAAAGCTCTCGACATCAGGCTTGGCTCTGTAAACAGAGAAAGTCAAGTAGTGGTCCTGGAAGTTGAGACCAACTCCCGGAAGGTTGACCTTGCAGTCGACGCCAGCAGCACGCAGCTTCTGGGGGTCACCAACTCCGGAGCGCTGAAGAATCAGGGGAGATGAAAGGGTTCCGCCAGAGACGACGATCTGACGCTTGGCCCTGAAAGTCCTGGTCTTGAGCTCTCCGGGGTGGAGAGGCTTGGTTGGGATAGTCTGAACGCCGACAGCCCTGCCGTTCTCAATGATGACTTTGTCGACCTTGGTGTTGCAGGCCAGGTAAAGGTTGCTGTGAACGGCTCTGGTTGCGTGGATGTAGGCATGAGCAGAGTCGGATCGTCTTCCGGTGTCTCTGTTGATCCACTTGAGCCAGTGCTCCGCGCCATGTCCGGTGCTCAGGTCCTGAAGGTCGTCAACGGTTGGGATACCCTGAGACTCGGCGGCACGAAGGAAGTCGTCCTTGATTGGATACGTGTAGTTTCCGAAGGAAACCTTGATGGGTCCCTCAAAGCCATGAATGTCGCGGTTCTGAGAAGCTCGCTGATATGTCTCATGCTTCTTCATGAGGGGAACAAGATCTTTGGTCTTCCAGCCTTCAGCTTGGAAGTCATCGTCTTGATGTTGTTAGCCGCAGTGTTCAACGCAGCAAAGAAGTCATCCATGAAGGCTACACGGGGAATGAGTTCCGGCAGGGGAGTGGCAACTTACAGTCAGAAGCACTGGCACGGGTGTACATCATGAAGTTGATGGATGATCCACCTCCAAGAACGTGAGCACAAGGCACAACAGCCTTGCGGCCAGCCAGCCACTATTGATTCGTTAGTCACACCAAATTCACGAGACACCAGGATGTTGTCTCACCTTGGACGGTCGAGACTCATAGAAAGAAGCCGTCTTAGAGTCAAGCTTCATGTTCCGTGGGTAGATACCGGGACGGAAGACCCAGGGGTTGTTGAGGTTGCTCTCACCAGCCTCAATCAGAAGAACCTTGAGGTTGTGATCGAGGTTGGCTAGCCGACCAGCAACGACACAGCCGCAGCTGCCGCCACCGCACACGATGATATCAAACTCATCGGGCAGTGTGCCGACGCTGCTCGAGAACTGTGAAGCCATGGTTGAGTATTCACCAAAATGTGTTGTATGTAGATGATATTGTTGACTTTGCAGGTTCTTTTTGACAGAAGAAACAAGAGTTCCCTGGCATTTTTATAGCTGTTCTGCAGCTGGGTTTTCTGCAACTTCCCTGAACCTGGAATCGATCACAACAGGACTTCAGATGCCGAGAGACCTCCGTGAGTAACTGTAGAGGTGCAGCAAATGCTGAAAAGAGTATCGCAACGTTCATCATCGCATACGACCCCCTCTCGACGAAACTGCGGGCACCAATGGCATATGCATCGCCGGGTCATCTGGGGAACACGGTTGCGGAGTATGGTTTCATTTCAACAGGTTGAAAGCATTGACCAGTATGTCGAGGTGTGGTAGGACCAACAGCTGCTTGGCTGCAGCTCAGGAGTAAGGGGGAGCTTACTTTGACAGACGCGTTTGGCATTCTGACAGAGGTCTCTCCTTCATCTGGGAGGTCAATTGCACTGTTGTGTCAAGCTCACTCATCGCAATTCATTCCATACCATACCTCAACGGATCTCAATGGCTCCATCTCTACATTCCCCCGCAATCGACATGACTTCTCTTCATGACTCGTCCCGCAGATTGATATCCGCTGTCCAGATCATGACTCGATGTGTCACATTGACCCACACGAGCTGTGCTGAGCTGGATAAATCGTCTCCGCACCATCCCACGTTGACGGCCTGGATCAGGAAATCTCCATCTCCCCGAAACCTCCATCTTTTACCGCGACGCCGATTATTAACATCGAATTGAGCCAGTCACGGCCGGGAACCACGATCCCGAGAGTTGTCTGGGCCATCAGATTACGACGTCCTTGCGGAGTAGCATGCGCCAAGCTCTGTGGAACTACCCATGTCCATATATCCCTTTGTTCCCGGGCCAATAGGGTCTATAGGTGCTCCCCCATACCCCGCAAACATGCACCCCAGACTTGCGGAGGGAGCGCCGCAACCCGCCGATCTCTTCGCCAGATTCATCGGCAATGCATTTTGTGTTTTGGTTGTGTCCAAAAATAAGATTACGAGAAGATGACGAACCTGCAATGCGGAGGCTGTGCCTCAACACAACAGCTGCAGAGCCGAGTTGCTGCCTTCCGTAGAAGCCGGGCTTGTCCCAATATGAGTGATGCTGCATTCAGAGTTGGCCTGCTGTATGTCAGATGCGGGGTTCAGCGCCCGCAAAAAGGTCAAAAAACATACAACAGCGGGGATTCGCTGGTCGTCACCGACCCAACTACTAATCCGCCCCTCACCGGCTTATCTATGGGAGAGCGGACGGGATCCCGAGTTTTCCGATGGGTATGGTCGTATGTACTATACCCCGCAAATCTGCCAGGCTATAGCGGCCTGCTCCCGTGGCTAGTAGTCCCTGCGAGTATGCGGTCCTGAAACCGCGAGAACCTGGGGAAGACGCCAAATAAATCACTTAGGGAGGCCGGTCTTGAAGCTATCAATCGGTCTTTTACTAGCGTGTTGATCCATGTAGATCCTCCTTGAGAGACGGAATTCCCCGACGGCTTAACTACTAGAGCACACCGGCACTGATGATCCGAACCAACACCACGTTGTTGACAAGTCCCCTACGCTAAGGCCTTACCATCCTCTTTTCATGTCGTAGTCGTCCACTTCGTTCCATAATTCCTGAGCCCCATCAGAATGGCTTCATTAGTTTCAATAATAATCCCCGTCTTTCAGCGGACCCTTCGATCGGCGGCCACGAGGGTGACTTAACAGGAAGATCAAGGGCGTAATGCAAACGGCCGGTCTGGCGTCCTCGTGGGAAGTAAGCGCTAGCGACCATCATTCATGCCTTGTTTATTCCCTACTATCAGGCCATCGTCCATAAGCACTTTCGCTTGTTAAGGTCAACAGGTTTGTTTGGACAGTCTGAATTGATGGTCACGCTTCGTACAAAAAAAAAAAACTATAGTTCCACTTCCAGTAGTGTGATATGGACTTGGTGGAGGCAATTAGAATCTTATTCTGCCGGGAGTCAATTGGGCAAAGCTCGGAGGTACTGAGAAGATTACAACAACGATATGGTCCGCCGCTGAGTGAAATCGAACGGACCATACGCAATGTTGCAATAACTTCCTCGATTGAATATTGTGAAATTAGCGTAAATTTAATTCTTTTTATAAGCTAATGTGATTGAAATAGCGTCGCGAGAAGACAAGAAATCCCACTTCTAACTTAACTCACACCGGCATCACCGGACTGGTCATCCAGTGTTGCGGCCATTCCAGTTTCCCTAGTAACTCTACAGACATCAAGATAAGTCTTCCATATCACGGAAACCGGAAACTGACTCACCTTAGTGGCAGGTATGTGAAGCAATGTTGAGGGATATGGAATTTAATTCTGGCGGGGTGGCGTCGGGGGCCGAAGGATTGAAGGCGGAACTGATTGGGATATCGGACCGCACGGTTTCATTTCCATAAGGATGGCATCGAAGTATTCTAGTCTGTGTAACTAGAGCATTCAATGTGCTCAGGATTTTCCAGTAAATATGTTTTCTTGTCGTGTTGTTAGCTTCTGTTCTGTCCTGTTGGGCAATGGGTGAAATACAGAGCGGTTGCTCCTGAATGAAGAGGGTATGATTTTGATCGTCTCTTTTGCTTGTGACCTCCTGGAAGCAGATCCATCCTGTCTGAAGTCTTCAAAAACACATGTCTGGATATAATACTCGATTCCCACGATTGATGGGCTCATGTCATCTCTTCCCCAACTTCGCGCCGTTGGAGGAAACCGTGGATGTCGATCCCCCGCATTCATCGATTCCACTAAAGTGGATAGGCTAACGACGGGAGTTGGTATGGGATAATGAAATAAAGTGGTTTTTCGTAGCTTTATCCTACCTCGAACAATCTAGGAGCTGAGTGAACAGATTCAGCAGCTGATACTTCGACCAACGCGGTGAACTTCCCATTCACCGGGCAGCATGATAAATAGTAGGCATCTGGATAACATCGGATACTGGGGTGATTAAGTGTCCTTGTATAACAGAGCCTGGCTTGTGGATCTTTGAACTGCAATGGCCAGCAAGTTCAATCTTAGGTCCGTGACCTCGGGGAAAACTCAAAGGCTTTGATAAGGATTTCCTGATCACCGCCTCGCTCACACGATAGATCCTTTTTGTCAAGGGTGGTCGAATTGGAAGAGAGATCGTAGCAGTAGCCGAAGGGAGGAGGGTAATTATGGACGGAGAGGAGAGTATCTGGTATGGTTCGGGAACATCGATCACTGGCATTTGGCAATGGCGCTCGTTGCTCTGGCCCGCATGCAGTCATGGTAAACGGTGTACTTAGCGTATCATCATAGGACAAAGACAATGCGAGAATGCATACCTGAGGACTGAACCATGGGTCGTAATACGAACGAGGGCACTGGCGCCTAAGCGCAGATGGCCATCCACAGTAGCTTTTTGTATCGCGGCGAAAGGGCATGGTCGAAGCATTTCACGAATTGACAATTACCATGTCCTAAGGTGGGTAGAACATTCCCAATGACGTTGAGTCGGAAGGGCTTTCATCGGTTAATACTGAAATGAAGTACCGCCTCGGCCTAACACCCGCGATGCGCCACGACCTTCCTTCCCAGGACATGTCACCGGACAATTAGGGCGTGGAATGCAAATGTCGAAAGCTCAACCGACAATTGACACTTGACATTGGCATTGACAATGCCAACGACAACCGGAAGGAAACTCCGAGAATCGATGGAAAATTAAAGGGGGAAAAAAGAGGCTTACTACTTTACAAAGAGCCAGCTCAGCATTGGCTACTGAAAAGAGAAAAGTGTATATAATAGTACCAAGAAATTGGCCGTCATGTCATAGCAAGATAAAGATCAAGTCATTCCACTTCTCAGCATCAATCACTCCATTACAATATATCAGAGAAGGTTTCGGCCATGACACTGGACAAAGGCAATATTCGACATGCACGACCTAGTGGTTAGTTACTGTCCACTCCCTCTTCATAAACATGTCAACTAGGGCTCATGGGCTGATCATTATCGGCTTTATCAGACGTGTCAACAATCCTGAACTTCATCAGGGAGCTCGCCGAATACCAAAATGACCTCTCCTGCGTTACTGCTACCGAGAGCCTCCTGCACAAATCCATTGCCTTTGATCCGGAAGTACCCGACATTTCACCCGGCGTCAATGGTGTCCAGTTAGTCACGCCTTTTCGACCAGCCCGCTGTCTTCTAGCCTTCAACGAGTTCGAGGCTCCCGCAGGTATGGCGCTGTACTTCTACAGCTACGTGACCTGGCGTGCGGCTCCGGGAATCTATCTCGAAGATCTCTACGTGCGGCCTGAGGAGAGAAGAAATGGATGGGGAAAGCGGTTGTTTGACGCCCTTGGTGAAGAGCTGCGGGCCGTAGGAGGCGCAAGAATAGAGTGGAGGGTTCTGGAGTGGAACAAACCAGGCATTCACTTCTATGAGAGCCTGGGAGCGACAGTTATGGACGGCTGGAAGGATATGAAGCTCGAAGTGGCGGATTTGGCCACCTCAGGAGCAAACTCGACATCCACAGACGAAGCTAAATGAATAAAGCTCATAGGTTAAGAATTACGACCTCGTTCGATTAGTGATTCGCGGTCCATTATTAGTGCTCATATGATCGGCATATTATAATGGAGACGGATGGTGAAAGATATCGGGTTCAAGCAGCTTGCCTAGTGTTCGTCTCAAGCACCATCTCACACGCAATACATGACATACAGCGGCTCAAAGATTTTTCTTTGAGTGGCAATGTGAGGCAGATTGACGATTAAAAACAGGTCTCAATAGCCATCTTCTATAATCTCGTGTCTAACGCCCATTTATGTTTGGCCCCTAGGCTGAACTCATCAATTGATACTTTTCTACTCCTTACTCCAGACCCGCCGACCCTCAAACCAAGTTTCCGTGACTTCAGCCTTGAGCAAAGAATTTGGGTCCCACTCCATATCAACAACCACAAAGTCTGCCGATTTTCCTACAGCCAAGCTTCCCGTGCGGTCATCCGCAAACACACTGCGAGCCGCACCCGCAGTTCCAGCAACGATCGACTCGCATAGACCGAGTCGGAAATGCTCATTCACAGTCTTTCCATAGCCTGGCTTCCTCGACGATTGCCGTGTCGTGGCAACATAAAGGTTGTGCATAGGCAGCCAAGGGGATGTCGGACTATCACTTCCGATAGCCATCAGAGCGCCAGCGTCAGCAAACTCTCGGTAAGCAAAAGCTCGTTGACAACGGTCTTCGCCAAGCAGCTTCGGCCAATCTTGCAAGATAGAGGGGTCGGCATGTACCGGCTGAATAGACGCCGTAAGGCCGAGTTCACCCAGTCGCTGGGCATCCTTCGGCGACGCAAGCTCGATATGCTCAATACGATGCCGCCGACCGGGAGTACCATACTTCTCGATCGAGTCAATGGCCATCTTGATTGCCGCATCGCCGATGGCGTGGAGCGCAACCTGGATTCCTCCAGCATCCGCTTCTTGGACGACGGGCTCAAGGTACTGCTGTTCCCAAATCGGGGGTGGCAAGCCAGCAGGAGCATATGGCTGAGAGAGATAGGCAGTGCAGGCGTCAATGATGCCGTCGCAGATCAGCTTGATACCGACAAGTCGGAGGTTGGGGCTAGTCGTGGTATTGTACTGCTTGCTTAGTTCGATGGCACGGCGAACCTGCTTCGAGTTGGCCTCGAGGTCCGTCGTTGGCTTGATAAGCCAATACGCCGAAATGCGGACAGGAAAATCTGGCTCTGCCGTAGTGAGGGTCACCAAGGCATCCCATGCCTCTTCATCCATGGCCATCTCAACCACTCCAGTGTAGCCGGCTGCGTTGTATTCCTTCACGGCGGCGCGAATGGCCTCTATCCGTTCCCCTTTGGGTGACGACTGCGCCTGATATGGCCAAATAATAGACATCATTGCACCCTCATCCAACACGCCTGACGGGTTTCCGTCAACATCTCGATAAATCTTGCCACCGGCGGGGTCTGGTGTATCCGCGATATCGAGGACCTTCAGAGCAGCCGTGTTGCACCAGCATGAATGCAGTGTGCTATTGTCGATAAAGATAGGTCGAGGATCAATATCATCGAGCATAGCAGCCGTTACACCGCCAGGAGTCATGAAATGGAACCAGTTTTTGCACATGATGGTCGGAACGTCGGGGTTTGCGGCAGCATAGGCTTTGACGGTTGATCGGATATCCTCAAGGTTGTTGCAGGGTCTGAGGTCAACCTTGCGGAGGGACTGACCCAGAAGAAGGAGATGCATATGCCCGTCGATGAACGATGGTAGCATAACTCGCTGTTGGAGGTCAACCTCTTTGACCTGCTCTCCATTAGGAGTTACATCCTGGCGGGAGCCAATGGCAGCAATCTTTGATCCTTGTACCAAGATACTATCAGAGAACTTGGCTTGGCCGTTCAGACCAGGGCCAGCTTCAGTCAAGACGCGTCCATTGTAAAAGAGGGTGTTTGTCGTCATCCTGGAATGTTTCAACCAGCTGTGGAGTGGCTGTTTGGTCTTGCTTGGACAGCCTGTGACGAAGGAAATGTTTCAAGCCGCCAAAAGGAAATAGAGAGATATTGACGATTGAAATGCTCCTGTGGCGTATAAATTAAGATAGACAACCTCGGATCTGGCTTATTGAATCGTGCGAGTTGGGTAACACAATCGTTTCGTATCCACCATCCGCTTCGAATTTCCTCCCCAGTTGACCTCCGGAGGGAATGTCGAAGCGAAGGCCCACCAAACGTGGTCCGGACCGAGAACGACCACAACACTCATTGGCCTGATTTTGTTTGTGGTGCCACGGGCAGGACACGACCCACCATTCGCATGATCGAACAACCGAGTTCAATGTTATCTTGGAGTTGTCCCACCGGCTTGCATCAGTCACAAGATCCCCCATCATGACTCTTGGAAATCACTAAATGTCCATGTCTTGTCAATGGGCGCGCCCAAATGTCATCGTGTCAATCATTGTCAAATGCATCAAAGGCAATCGTTTGCCACCAAGACGCCACCATGTAACGCCGTTGCGGATGCATAAAGGGGGTACCGGCTTCGGATCCCATCCAGGAATCAGGATCATCAATCAGCTTTCTTAGTCTGTCTCTCCCGAGCCTCTTTTAACCATGAAGTACGCTCGTATGCCCATCGAGGTCGAGTCGCCTGAAGAGTATGGCTACGACAAGATCAAGTACAACCTCTCGGAGAGCTCCATCACCGACCAGACTCTGAGCTCTCTCGGGGTCCAGATCCCCGACTTGACCCTTCTATACAACGAACATCGCGGCAGCACCGAGCTTCGAAAGGAGATTGTGCGCGGCACCGGCCTTCATGAGGATGACGTTCTCATCACCGGCGGTGCCGCAGGTGCACTTTTCATCATTGCCACCTCGCAGTTGGCTCCCAAAGACCACCTCGTTGTTGTACGACCGAACTATGCGACGAACCTAGAGACGCCAAAGACTATTGGTTGCGAGATCACCTATATCGACCTTACCTTCGACGCCGGTTTCGAGCCCGACATTACAGCCATCGAGCGAGCCATCAAACCTGAGACCAAACTCGTTTCCATCACATGCCCACACAACCCTACCGGTACCTTGATCTCGAGATCCTCCCTCGATCGACTTGTTGCGGTTACAAAGGAAAAGGGCTGTCTCCTCTTGGTGGATGAGACTTACCGAGATGTTCACTACGGAACTCAGCTACCCGTTGCGGCATCTCTGGGGGATCATGTCCTCAGCGTGAGCTCGCTCTCCAAGTCGTTCGGTATTCCTGGCATCCGATTGGGCTGGGTAATCACCCAGGACAAGCAGCTTCAGGAGATCTTCCTAGCGGCCAAGGAGCAAATCAGCATCAGTGGAAGTGTCATCAACGAATGGATCGCCCAGCAGATCCTCTCGAGGAAGGAGACTGTCCTTGCTTCAACCTGTGAGGAGATGAAGATTCGTCTGGACCTAGTGAAAGCTTGGATCGAGAAGGACGACCTCCTTGAGTGGGTTGAGCCTGCTGGTGGAGTAGTTTGCTTCCCTCACATCAAGCGTGAGCCAGCTGGAGGATACGCAGGGTTCTACGACAGGCTACTGAACAAGTATGGCACCTACGTTGGCCCTGGCCACTGGTTCGAGATGTCCGATGCCTTCTTCCGCGTCGGTTTTGGATGGCCAACGAGGGAGGAGCTTCAGGCCGGCATGGAGGCTATTTCCAAGGCTCTACGGGATGAGAGCAAATGAAGAGGCCTGTAGTAGATTAGAAACATAAAACAAGTCTCACAATAAGAAAAGTCGACTTTTTGTTTAATCATTGAGATATCACTGTCAATAGCTATAAGCCATATTCATAACTAACTAGCACTTGTTGGTGATACAGCATGTTCCAAACGAGATCATTCCGTCATGAGTTTCCTATTCTCACTCTTGGCTCCTGTAAGATATATCTGCTTTCTCGTAACCCTCTAGCAGAGATCAAAACAGATAATTTCACAAACATCCTCTACATCGTACATGATATTTTGACAAACCATGCCAGCGCATGCCAGCGATCTACAGGATGATGTGATGTATTCGACGTATTACCTCTGGCTTCGGAGCCGGTTCGTCACTCACATTTCGATCAAGAAGAGTTTTCCTTGGTAAGAGTAAACATCCGATTGTAATTTCACTTCTACGAAACGTCTCAAGTCTCAAATAACATCAAGGTTGGTCCGCTCGACCCTAAATCTTTGGCTGTACAGTGCCCAACAAGCTTCCCGTATGCTTCTAGGCTTTGCAGAGCGGACCCTAAATCTTTGGCTGTACAGTGCCCAACAAGCTTCCCGTATGCTTCTAGGCTTTGCATGAGAATGGCCGGCCAACATCACCCTTATCAAACTTGGCAATCTGCAAGAACATTAGCTTCAGCAAGTGAATATCAGAAATTGAATGTAAACTCACAATCTGGTCGATACTGGCGTAAGTACCACAAATGAACACGAAAAATCCCACAATAAACACAATAAGGTTCAAAATAGCCCGCTTGATGTTTTCCCTGTCGTACCATTTGCCTTCCTTGAGAAGGAAAAACCACATGATGGGCGGGATCCAGAAAGAAAAGCCGGAAATAAAGAGCGCCGCACAGATCGAGAGCAGCTCAGAGAAGAAGGGAATAGCCTCCGCAATGAGCCAAGAGAGGACAGTGATAAAGGTAACCACGCCCAGCCAAGTCACCCAGCCCTTGGTCGTATTGATATATCGCGTGATCGAATCCTTATACATCCGCCCGTGGATGAAGCGGCAGGCAACCGTGGCGTTGATTGACCCCGAGATGTAAATAACCGGCAACGCAACTCCAAAGGCAACCTTTGAAACGGTGGGGCTTGCCGATAGCAAAGCTGGTGACTGAACATCCTGCCCAACGAAGGCATAGATGACTGCCCCCGTGATTGTGTATAGAATGATTTCGGTAACGCCGAGGGTGACGATCGACTTTGTGAAATCGGTGGGAGTGTGCATTTCCGACATGAACGAGAACTGAGCGGCGGCGAAGGCGTACGAGAAGACGATGTTGGAAATCGCAACGAGGGCTTGGGTAAAGGACAGATCGTCTTGCGGCCACGCTGACCAGGTAGAGGACGACATACCACCCGGTGCCTCTGATCTCTGAATGCCGGTAGCAATGATGGTGATTCCAATCGCGACGATAATAGACACAAAGTCCACGTAACCAAGAATCGCGAGCTCTGTGAATGACGGCGGGATCGCAAGGATCAGAAGGATTATGGCTGAGATGGCCCCGAACGCGATGGTGCAAAGATCGCTTCCCGTGATCTTGACAAAGGCAATAGTGCCCGTCAGACAGTGCGAGCCGGTAGCCAGGACCAACAATCCAACAAAGATGACAGCAAAGACTTTATCGCCAAAGCCGCCCATCAAGAGCCGGCCGGCATCAACGTAGTGATCAATATGCGGGTACTTGAGCTTGACAAGGCCGACCATGTAACTCGCGTACATGGCGATAAGGCCCATTCCGACGCAAGCTGAACACGCAGAGTCTTAGCTTTTGTCATGAATTCACTTCTGGGGTAGTCTCACCTATAACACCCGGGACCATGCCCAGAGTAGCAAAGGCCCCTGGAAGACTCAAGCTGCCCAGGGCAATGGCTTGGACGATAAGGACAATGGTAAGGCGCTTCCATCCTAAGCGGTGGAAGTGGGCATTGCCTTGGATTGTCTTTTCCTTTTCAAGGTCTGTTTGGAGGGCGTGGCTAGTGACCTCGTCAAACGAAGGCTGTCTCTGGATCTCATCATGTTGTTTTTTGGTCGGGGATATGGCGTCCGAGTCTGTTGCGATTTTGTCGTGGGTCATCTTAGTGGTAGTTTCGAGGCCCATGGCCGTGCTGAGCGAGGTCGCTTAGGGATGATAGATGTCGACAAGGAGGAAGTGAAGATGGGGTAAGGATGGGGGGAGAGACAAGAGTGCAAACCCATAACTCTTCTAAGTGAGTCGACGCAGCATTTATATGCTGCGACAAGCCCTGACCACACATGGTTGGGCGTTCAACCCTGTCTTGGACCGTGTTCCCCGTGGGGATTGCCCGTGGGCCTTGGCTAGTGTGAGAGTGGCCACACCGAGGATCCATCCTAATGCGATAGGGGCCTTCCGGACTTACGGGATACTGTTACGCTCGATAACATGACACCTTAGATCTGATAGTTAGCCGCTAGTGACAACCTTGGCTTGTCCATGCCCCGGTTGGGTGGATTATGGCGCAACAATTGGGTGAACCTGGACCGCGGCAACTCCTTAAGCCTTTTTTATCCGATCAAGCCACTCTCCAAGTCAGCTTCTGGAATTCGAAGTTTTTCGGGCTTGGAGAGTAGCGCCTGGAGTTGATAGGGCGTGGTTTCCGGGGAAGCATCGGACAGCCCGGTACTAGACGTTGGCAAACCCGTTGAACCGGTTATTCTGAAGAGGCTGTAGAATTGACTCGCGTCGGATTTTTTGGCCGTCATTGGATATCTGGTTAACTCTCTTCAGCGTCACGATATCAACACATCCCTTTCGTCCCCAAGTGTTCACAGAGACGCCTCCTCAAACCCCAACATATCAACCTCGTAACAGCATCAACCCCGCACGTCGGCCCATCAAAGAACTGGGGAAGATTGGGGTCAAGTTGGGGTTGAGGCAGATACTGAGGTTTTGCCACTGGGGAATTACGTACAAGAATTCCTCGGTTAAGTGAAGACATCAGCGGTTTGCGAAGGGAATGGAGCGTCTCTGGTGAGGCGACTAGGGTCCCTGGGAGAAAATGGCAGTTGGAGTTGTGGGGCCGGGATAGTCTGGGAAGGAAAGTCGAAGCGCTGACCCACCTTCCTTCCCAGGCATGCAGAAAATTTATCCCGAGACCCCGAAACAGCCTGACTCGGACATAGCTAACACCGAGGTTTAAGGTATTTCAAAGGAGCATCATGAGCAAAACAACACCACAAGTAGAGGCATCACAAAGAGTAATTCATCACGGAAAGAAGTATACTTATGTCTACATGGTTAATACAGATAAGCTTAGTGCTCAATCTCTTGCAACTCAGACACACGAGTGTCTATCGCTCCTAACGTGACAAGACAACAACTACAATAAACCCGCGGAGATTTTCGAGGAGCCAGCACTCCAGTGAAACATGAAAAAGCCAAGTGGCCCTTATTCAATCTTGCAGGGCGAGATAATGACTGTTGGCGATGACCAACTTGATGTCTGGCGTTCTGGGGTCCCTGAAAAGACCTTCGGCTCTGGACGGTTTAACTTGGCCATCTTCAAGCCCCCCTTTTTTACCAAATGAAATGTACTAGGTTGATCTTAGTATCAGCCGACGTCAGCTTCGAATGTGCGGCGTCCGTTTCCCCCTCATGAAACACGTTGGATTCAACTATTAATTACGCTTCAGGCCATGCTGGCTCAGCCAAAGAATCACTCCGTTTTATATTTAATCTTTCAAGGTCTTTCTATCTAGTGCCATGAGTCCTGCCGCAGTTCGGCAAGCATAATACTGTACTGAACGGACACTCGAGTTGAGAAGCCAGCAGTCGGCAGGAGGGCCAAGATGAAATGAAGCATCGTCCCTTTCTAGACCAGAATGGGTATCGTCACAAAACGACAAAGACTCCCAACTCATATTCACATTTCTATCCGTGGCACATCACCGGAAGCATCCTCATGCGGAACCTAGAAGTTGTTACATCATCTAAAATAGCGGCCCAGAACCAGGGGAGCTCGCTCAAGGAAGGAAACGTTGCTAACACAAAGTATTTGATGGAAACAAAGATAATAATAAAGCCCTCATGGGGCGCCATCTCGATATCAGCCTGGTCTTTGTTTAACTGTGCAAGTCGTTGATGGCAATCTTTCATGTCAAACAGAAAAGGATCCAACGCTCGCCCAAACCCGTGATCTACTTGCAAATAGCCGACATCCCCATCGTCCATTCTCCGTCTCCAGCGCCATACGGCTCGATCACATCTCCCAAGCCATCACTCGATGAAATACCATGAAATAAGAGCCATAAAGTCAGCATCAATGGCTCTAGGCATAGCGTACACAGCTATGACGTCTGGACCCTGTAGACCTTCCAAGCCAGATTTGAACAGAGGCGAGTTTATGGGGGTGTCTGTGAGATGTGATAAAGTCGGGTCCACTGTGGGAAACACGACGCCAGCCATCGATATGGAGCCTCGGGCAAGCCTTGTCGTAAACCCGCTTGCACAAATTTGGGGTATACTGAGAGAGCCCGGAGTTCCTACCCGGCCCCGGCCGAAACGTCCGCAAAGCCCACCCACCGACTGGGGTGCCACCGGAAGATAACGCACCAGGATTCTATCCCCATCGATTTGTGGATTCCAGCCTTTTCCATTCGATGTCATCGTCCCTTTTCACATTCTATCTGTATCTACTCTCCGTTTACAATGACATAACACCGGTTATTCAGTGCTCAACGAAAACTTGCCAAGAACCGATCTTTCCCAAACACAATACACTCTACGTCAATAATAGAGCGGACGTTAGAGGCCATCCGGGTTATGATTAAGTCGGGGGGTCGCTTGGCTTTTTGAATTGGATCAAGATGTATCGTATTATCCTCACCGTGCATTTCAGCTTCTTCGCCTGAGAATTGAGAACTGTTTTTTTTTTCTTTCTCTCTTATGTACCACCTATATAAATACAGAAATATTATAGGCCGACGCTCTTATTGACCCATTTCTACGCTCTTCATCCAGTTCTCGTTTAAACAACCTCATGTGGCCGGATGTGATAGCATTGACCAAAACATGAACTCTGCCCCTGTGCTCCGGGACGTACTCTAAATAACGTCTACTGGCCTCCATGCTGATTCTCAACAAGCGATTAAACAATACGTCAGTGGTCTTGATCAAGATGGATCATACTTGAAGGCTCGTAACCTAGTATGGATACCCCACTTCCACGACACCAAAGGCAGAGAAAGGGACGATCTAAGGAGCTGTCTTGCGTACTCCTTGGGCTACCCCAAGCCCTGACCGCCGGTGCGAACATGCAAGAAGAATGCTCCTCATAGTTCTGTGGAGTGGTATGCTATCCTGCCCAGACAAGGTCCTGGCTAAGAAAGTGAAAGTGGATGAGGGTATCGCCTCAGTCAAGAAGTACGAGTAGTATTTAGAAGGTGTCCATGCGACAGTTAAGTCTCGGAGCATAGGTCGGCGCGTTTCAGGCCTTACTTCAACCTGGATTTAGGACATGAACTTCACAATCATCTTCCTAATTGCCTTGTCGACACTAGCGATAGAACTCCTCCAACCTGATCAAGGATCTGGCAGCAAAGGGCCAAGGTCTCAAGTTTTGAACTACATAAATATGAACGTAAGTTAATATAGCGCGTCCATTGCGCGATACCAGCGTGTGCTTTAGTCATCATAACTCCAAACCCCTCGTCAAGTTACACTTTCAACTTCTGAATCGCCGACGACAGCGTATCACCAACCTTCCGTGCCATGTCAGACTTCTTCCCCAGCAGCCACAGTCCTTTGATGCATTCTTCTGCTCGACATAAGCTCTCTTGAAAGTCATGGCTGTTATTCCCCCGTGTTGTCAACCCAAACTCCAGAAAGTCATTAGCCTCGCTTATCAACAATACTGCTGCTTTTGAGAACGCCCTAATGAGGATGATGGTCCAAGGTTCTGTAAGGATCGTCGCCTCGTTGACTGCATGGTGGAAGTGCGACAGCTGAGGCGCAATCATGGTCGCCACATCCTCGTCAGGAGTCGACACTCTTGCCAAGTCGGAAAGCTCCCTCGCGCTGGCCTCCCGAATCCTCGGGACCATTTTGCTACAGAGACGGCTATGTGATGCATTGGGGACACCCAACTCGTTCTCATCCACGTACTCGATAAGATCAGCAAGCATGAGAGCAGCCAGGTGCCAATGAGCAGAGATACAGACGAACCAGCTCTGAAGGCGACCCGGTACAGCCTCGTAGTCATGCAGCAGCTCCTTGAAGAAAGCACCATGGGTCATGTTCCAGTAGCGGTAGACTGAAGTTGTGTTGCGAATAATCTCCTCGACCTTCTCTCCGCGCCCTCCCCTCCTTAGAATATTCTGCATGTACGAAACGTGCCGGTAGAGTAGTACCTTGACTGGTGCCGACTTCGTGACTGCTTCTGCGGCAGATTCGTACGAACAAGGCCAGTGGACGATGCGATATGGTTGATCCAAGCTGTCTTGGATGAAGAGAGGAACATTCCACCGCCCAGTATCCGGTGCCTCGAGGCTATCAAGGGCATCGTCATGTTGGCTGTCCGCATCAGCAACGACGACGGGTCGCTCACTCATCGAGGAGGATACAGTGTCAAACATGACGGCGAGCCAATAGAGCAGCCCAACGGTACTTCGATCTTCGGGACTCATAACCGCCAGCGACTCATTACCCTTGCGCCCAGGACGAGAGCTATTCAGGCCCCGTCTTGTCTTGTCAAACTGGAACTTGAGAGCGTGCATTTTGCGGGCCGCCCTCTCCATATACACAGGCGGACCATCTTTCGCTATAATGTCCCCAATCTCAGCAACCATCGAGTCCGAGTCGAATCTGGTCTGCTGACGGATCAAAAAGTCCAGGCTGCTGCTCGAAAACGGCGAGTCGTCGTCCGGGGCCCAGGGTTTCTGCGTCAATCCAAAGATCAACTCTGCGCATGCGACTCGATACGACTCAACGTCAGCAACATCCTGCAGGGCCCGTTGAGCTTGCTCCCAGAAGTGACGTTGAATGCTACGGTCGAATTCTTCAGATATCTCGTCCAGGAAGTCTTCTGGTCGTTCGTCCTCGACAATATCCCCAAGGGCAGGATACCGCTCCTGTTGGCGACGACTACCTTGCGCCCACTGGGTTGCAAAAGACATGATGGCAAGATGAAGAGCCTTGGTAGCTGCGTGATCCTCAGCCCGAGTCAGCTGCATCAGCTTTGCCGATTGGGCAACGCTATCAAGCTGGACAGTGCGGCGGTATATCCTGTTGGACCACGACGAACCCCATTCTGTGAGAGCATGAGAGCCGGCCACGTTGTAGCCAGGCGCTCGATAAGGGCATGTAACTTCTGTCAGCCAGCAGGAAAGATTATGCTCGAGAACGTCGTGATAGATTTGTAAGAGGTTGGAAGAGATGAATTGGTTGTTGGACCTCGCCATCATGGTCTGGTCGATGGAGAAAGGAGACAGGGAGCTATTCTGGCGTCCAGACCTGCTCCGTGACGTGCGGCGACGTTTCGCTCTCGCCCAGTCATTCTCACTTCCAGCATGGCTAGAGCTCGAGTGAGAAGCAGATCGGTGGCTGGCAGTACTCGTCCGTCGTGGTGGGGGGGCAGTGAAGCAATCGTTGAATTGAACTTCGGCTGCCGGCTGCGATTCGACGCTCTCAGAACAAGCAGAAAAGTTATGACTCAACGTCTCGGCCAAGCAGTCCGATGACGCTCCAAGGTCCTCAAAGATGGGTACCTCAAAGTCAACTCTCGGCACATCACTCTCCGGCGGCAGGGAACCGAATGGCAGGACGTCAAGGGAAGTATCGGGAAAGGGTGCCGACAGATCGAGGGTTGGAAAGACAGCCTCCTGGCTGAATAGAGTTTGATCCTGTGGGTATTCCTGCGAGACGCCGGTCTCGCATGTTGATAGGGAGATTGAAGTGCTGCTATCAGAGTTTGTCGTCCTCGAACGCGACTCGGCATCCTTGTCAACTCTCTGCCGCTTTGCCGGGATCATGCATTCTAAGCGAGACTCCTCGGCGGCAGCCAGGGCCGCAGTGATCTGGACCTGGGACCAGGCCCATTTCATGGTGCATTGCTTCTTGGTCTTGGTGCAATAGGAGCAGGGTTTTGTGTCAGCTCCAGTGGCTGCACGGCAGTCAGTAAATGCCTCACAATCGACCAGGCACGCGATCCCGGATGCGCCGGAGCACTCACCAGGCCTCTCGCCCAAGATGATAGTGGTGTTGCTGAGAGAGTCGCGGTCGGGGAGCTCGAGAGGCTCTGCGTCGCAGGCCCGTTTCGACCGCCGGCATTGGTCGCAGGCGTAGTGATGGCGTTTCATGATGGCCGAGTGGATCCGAGACCGAATTCGTCAGTCGAAAGAGGGCAGCCAGCCAGCCAATAGCAGCTTCGAGTCGCTCTGTCGTGCCTTGAGTTCTGGTCAACAAGAGGAATGACATGCGCAGGAATATGGAAAGACTGGGGACAGGCGACAGGAGAGAGGGGAAATAATCCAGAGCCAACCTCCTTATATTTCTCCGCATTTCAAGCTCCGCTTCCCCGGATCCACACGCTAACATTTCCCCGCGTTTTGCTGGGATGATTCAGGGAGCATGCCACCAGGCTTACGTCACGAGAGCGTGCTATTGGTTAGGAAACCAAGTACCGATGCCCATCGAGGCAGTACTGTCGCAGCGGCGATGGAAGCGAGCACATCAAGTCCCCGAGATGCTTGGGCCGATGAGCCCCTTTTGAGCCGAAAGGACCGTTTGCCGCATGGCCTGTTTCCTATTTAGTTGGCGCGGGACGCCGTCTGAACTCTACTGGCAGATACCGCCGCTCCGATTGGCCCTGCTTCACCGCTGCGGGGCTGCAATCCCCCTTACTCACCGAACCTCCCGAAATACCTCCATGCAGCCTCACCTTGCTCTTGGTCTAGATCAATCCTTACTGCGACCTTGACTGCCAGTAGGCCACCATTTGGGGAACAAGTCCACGCAGTGTTGTATTAGGCTCGAAACTCCCCGTGTTGATTAAACCTTGTCTGCTACATGGTCCGTACTCAGGCCTGCAAACTCTATTCTCAAGAGTCTCAGCAACAGAGTCAAATTAGGGTAGTATCTACAGGATAGCCTTGCAAACGTAACGTCCGTCTCCACCTCGGCTACAGGATAGCCTTGTAGATTTCCGCCTCCACCTGCCCCCAGAGCCCCAAAACCTTTGCATCTGCGAACGGCAAGATCTGGGTACAAACGATCCCCGCGACCCCATTCTCACGATCGCACCACCACCAGAGGTTCGGCAGCCCTGCCCAGTGTCCAGTCCGGGTCGACCTTCCGGTCGCGCCGCCATTGCTCAACATGAAGGTGAGGCCCCAGCCTTGAGGGGGGTTCCCACTCACAGGATACAGCTCGGGGATCGGGTTAGTCAAGTCCGACTTCGCGGCCGGGATGAACTGGCGACTAGCGTTGGGGAACTTCTCGATCTGGTTGCGAAACATTTCATCCACCGTCTCCTTGCGCAGGATCCGAGCGCCGGTTCGTGGGCAAGTGCCGTCGTTGAGCAGCACAGCCAAGACCTCTGTGACAGTCTGTCAGTTCTGTTTCCTTCTTTGATACTTCTGTCGGCAGATGCATCACTCACTGCAGTAATCCTGCGGCTTGGCAAACATGCCTGCCCCTCCGCTGTTGAATACCGACGCCGTTTCAGCCTTGTCATCTGGGTTCACGACCAGGGGTAGTCGAAGAAGGTGATCTCTCGGCCGCAGCTTGCCGTCCGGGTCCCTGGCGTTCATGTAGGCCAGTCTAGATCGCATATCCCTGCCAGGGATCATGGACATGTTCTTGATGCCCAGGGGTTGAAACACGTGCTTGGCGAGATATTCGTTAAGTGTCAACCCACTGACACGCTGCAGTGCTACTCCAGCCCAATCAATTCCGACCTAAAAGTGAAGATCAGTATTAGAGCCCAAGGTGAATACAGCAAGGCAGTCACTTACCCCGTATTCCCAGCCCTCGCCAGGTTGAAAGAGCAGAGGCATTTTGATATCGTCAAAGCGCCCGGAAAACTCGTCTCCGCCCACAGGAAAAGCCCAATCTCGGAGCCTCTCGTTGAAGAAGGTATATCCAAATCCAGCTGTGTGGGTAAGGAGCATACGCAAGGTAATAGCTCTCTTCTTGTCCTCCCAAGTTCCGTCCTTCTTCAACACCTTCAGTCCCTTGAGTTCAGGACAGAGGTTCTCCAGATGCTCTCCATCGTCCAACTTCAGAGCGCCTTGCTCAACGAGCTGCATGCAAGCAACTCCAGTCAGCATCTTGGTGCAAGAGGCAATCCAAAAGATATTGTCGAGGGTCATAGGATCCTTGGAGGCAACTCCTCGTTTACCTGCCGAGTGGGCAAACAGTTCCTCGCCATTCTTCCCAACCACAACAACAGTTGTGCCTGGAATGCCGGCATTCTGGTCAGCGCAGGCGCCGTCCACGATGCCTCGAAGTTTGGAAACGACGGCTGAATCAAGTGCCATTTTGAAGTTTTGAGCTCTGAAGTTTAAATATTGCTGGCTGAAGACGTTTGAAGCTTCTCCTCTCTGCAGCAACTATCACGCGCCAGCCGCGACAAGCAATTCCTATTTATCCTCCCCCCACAAACGGGCGTATCACCGACTTGTTCTGTACGCTTCCGCAGCTGCATGCAACTTGTGCAACGCCCCATGCGGGCGCCCGCTCAAACTCAAGCCCCGAGGCCCTCATGTGACAATCCTTCGACCCTGTTGAGGCCCGGCTAGTGCGGGCCCGAGCCCGCACCTGAAATACAACGCACCCGGTTTCACAACCTTGGGCAACTGAGGGGTCGACTCAGGGGACGGCGCCGCTTCCGCGAGGGATCGGCTTCGGCAGATCGAAATCGTGTTTCCCCACACCAAGTCCGGGGAAGGCGGGAAGAATCAGAGACACCGTGCACTCCATGCGGGGGGTCCAACAGCCATGCATGTTGGTTGGCCTTGTAACCTCTTGATGCGGCGGACAGGCGTCCGATGTATTGCAGGAGCCTTCCGCAAATCTCCTGTGTTGTGTATGTTTGTCTTGGATGCAATGTTACTCGGTGTTGATGCAATGTCATGGTCAAGGGACTCCAGAGTTAAATAGCACCTGTTCATCCGCCTCAAATTGAATACAACACTCTCAGCATCATCATCTACTTGTTTAACATCACTCCCTGATCAATATAAACACCCCACCTTCCCAGATACTTCTGAATCATTACCAAAATGGGCGAGCCAATTCCCTCAAGAGCCAAGAAGTTCAACACTGAACTCACGGATTACTCTACTTCCCGCCATGACAAGTCCGGCCCCTATGCGGACAAGCTTGAGGTTGATGCCCTCATTGTTGGTGCTGGGTTTGGTAGGTTTGCCCCCTCCTCGTGCTCCCCTCCCCGAGCAGGACTGATGTCATCTCGCAGCCGGCATCTTCATGCTCAAGACCCTTCGTGACCGCGGCTACAAGGCTGTGATCTACGAGGCCGGCAACAACACCGGCGGTACTTGGCGCTGGAACTGCTATCCTGGAGCAGGAGTCGACTCCGAGGTTCCAGAGTATGAGTTCTCCTGGCCCGAGGTCTGGAAGACCTGGAACTGGCCCAACAACTACCCCAACTACGAGAACCTCCGGGACTACTTTGACCATGTCGACAAGGTCCTGAACATCAAGAAGGACTGCGCCTTCAACACTGTTGTCGTTGGTGCCGACTTCGATACCAACACGGGACGCTGGTCAGTCCGAACTGAAGACGGCCGTGTCGCAAAGGCCAAGTACCTGGTCCTCGGAACCGGATTTGCAGCCAAGCGCTATGTCCCTGACTGGCCAGGCATGAACAAGTTCAAGGGTGTCATCCACCACTCCTCATTCTGGCCCGATGAAGAGGTCGACGTCAAGAACAAGCGCTGCGCCGTCATCGGAACAGGAGCATCAGGCGTTCAGATCGTCCAAGCCTGGGGCCCCAAGGCCGGAGAAGTCAAGGTCTTCCAGCGCACGCCCAACTTGGCTGTCCCCATGCGAAAAAAGAACCTCACAGTCGAGGAGCAGGAGCGCGCCAAGAGGTTCTACCCCGAGCTGTTCCGCTACCGCGAGGACAACTTTGCCGGCTTCCACTACGACTGGAACGAGAAAAACACGTTCGATGATACTCCCGAGGAGCGAGAGGCCTTCTACGAGAGTATTTGGAAGGACGGTGGCTTCCGATACTGGGTTGCCCTTTACAAGGACAACCTCTT
This sequence comes from Fusarium setosum, assembly GCA_013623625.1. Taxonomy (NCBI): domain Eukaryota; kingdom Fungi; phylum Ascomycota; class Sordariomycetes; order Hypocreales; family Nectriaceae; genus Fusarium; species Fusarium setosum. The sequence goes on from JABFFE010001128.1 coordinate 27,568, forward strand.
CGACGCCAAGGCCAACCAGGAGTCTTACAACTTCTGGGCCAAGAAGACGCGAGCTCGTATCGGCGACCCCAAGCTGAGGGACCTTCTCGCTCCCGTGGAGATGCCTCATTTCTTTGGTGTCAAGCGCCCTTGCCTCGAGTACGATTACTACGAGCAGTTCAACCGACCCAGCGTCGACCTTGTCAACATCAAGAACAACCCCATCAAGGAGTTTACCGAGACTGGCATCACTCTTCAGGACGGCACTCACCACGAGTTTGACGTTATTGCCGTTGCCACAGGATTCGTAAGTTCCCTCAAGACTTAATTAACTGTCAAACAATTACTAATATGGACATACAGGATGTTGTTACTGGAGGTTAGTTCCAAAACACGGCCCAGTCTCTCTAACTAAACTAACATGTTTCTAGTCATGACCCAACTCGGCCTCAAGAGCATCAGCAGCACCGAGCTCGAGAAGGAGTGGAAGACGGGCGCCAAGACCTACCTCGGAACGACCACCGCTGGCTACCCCAACATGTTCCACATCTACGGCCCCCACGGCCCGACCCTGCTGTCCAACGGACCGACCAGCGTCGAGGTTCAGGGCCGCTGGATCGTCGACGCCATCGACAAGATGAAGAACAACAACATCAAGTACATCAACCCCAAAGCCGAGGCGTCCGAGAAGTGGAAGCAGCACATCCTCGAGCTCAACAACAAGTCACTCTTCCCCACGACCAGGAGCACCTACATGGGCGGATCCATCCCTGACAAGATCTACGAGCCCGTCTGTTACTCTGGTGGAATTCCAGCTTACAAGAAGGAGATCCGAGAAGCTCTGGATAACATGCAGGGTTTCGAGGTCGTCAAGAACTAGGCTGTTAGCCATTCTTCGAAGGCTAGCCTTTGATAAGTAGGCTTTGCGCCTTAACTAGTTAGTTATCAATTTGATATTTTGCTTAATATCTCTTTTTTGAACCTCAAATTTGGCCTGGCATTCGAGCCGAGAATAGTATCTTGACTTAGAACGCGAGGATGATCCTGATATATGATCTCATCCGGCTCAAACGGTAAGCGTCAGTTTAAAACTCCAGGTGCAGCCATGCAAGTCGAAAAGTGAGACATTTCTTATTGCCGAGTCTAAATCTGCCTGCTGAGAATGACGTTCTCTTAAACGCCATCTAATTTGGCGCAATCTCAGTGGCATTCAGCCGCACCGTGTGGCAGTCTTCGGTGCCCGATCGGGCAAAGCCGCGAGTCCCTCGCCATTTTCGTATTTCGCATTCGTCGTGTATCAAAGAACGCAAAAAGACAGCATGCATTCTTTAAGATGCATACCTGTCACATAACACCAAGATGAAGCAACCCAGGGCCGGACTCAACCCTGATTCAACAACGTCAACATGACCAATCTCCAAACCCCCCATGGAACTAACTCGGCCCAAGAGCACCGCGACCCGGTCAAAACGCTACAGCTCTACCGTCGCGCTGTATTCGGCCGCAAGCACCTCTTCGCAACCTCAAGCTCCGACGCTGCAGAGTACTTTGTAGTCAACCCCGTCCCGCACAAGCACTCGGACACGTGGAAGCCCATCTTCTACCGGGGCGACAACCCCAAGTACACGCCGTCCAGCAGAGCCATAGCCCGAGCACGGCGGACCAGCATGTGGAACTCGTTCCGCATCGAGGTCGGGGATGGCGTCCAGGAGATTATCGACAACAAGCGGAGGAAGAGAGAGCGAAAGGTGTACGAAATAAGGCAAAAGTTCAGAAAGTGGTTTTGCCTTGGTCCCACGCCGCCCAAGAAGGAACTCGAGGAGCAGCAAAAGGTGAAAGGTCTTGTCATGCCGGTCAAGATGCGAAGAAGTGGCCTCCTCAGGAGAACTCTCAAATGGGAGTTGGCGGGTCGAGAATACAGGTGGACGGGGACGAGAAAGTTTCAGTCTGGTTGGACCAAAGCGTGGAAGGGCATATCCCATGACTTGAAGGTATATGCTCCACCAAAGACCAGAACAGGGCGTTGCTAACGCATAGCACAGCTTGTCGACTCTGACAACACCATCATCGCTACTGTCAAAAAAGACCGCTGGGCGTCATACAAACGCGCACAAAGATCACAAGGGCCTCCGAACAAGAAAAAGTCTCTCCTTGGCTCGCTGCGGATATACACTCTACCTGAATGCGATGTCTCAGAAATCAAAGTCGAGGCTCTCAAAAGTTCCAGCAGCAAGGGTTCAGAGCAAAATATCGCAGAGGTCAACAAGAACAAGGAGACGGCGAAACTCAACTTGACAGGCCCTCATTCAGGCAGCCTCACAGAAGAGACAATCATCTTCACTTGCTGGATTGCCATAGAAGCAGAACACCGCCTTCGATACAAGATATTTGATTTATTGAAGGAAATTGCAGAGTATTTCGGGGAATAAGAGGGCTTGGGATAAGAGCACAAGGACGAAGGATTGAGGCCAGTAACATCCCCAATGCAGAGTGCGTAAGACACGGGCATCCCAAGGTAGGGAGTTTAGGCATGAAACTGGTTTTCTTTTGTGACTTTTTTCTTTCTTGTTCTAAGGGTTTCCTACTTTCTAAATATCTAGCCACTGCAGACCACTACAATATCGATCCCTACTCTCTCGCAAATCACTATACCAAGCCTATACTCGTAAGCCTGAAATTTCAAGTTATAAAAAGACCACAAACCATTATTTTGCGAAGAAACTATTCGAAACAAGCATAAGCCATTACTATAGCACGATATATGTTAAAATTAAACCACTTGTTTTGAAATGCTGCCGTATAGGGTAGCGGCTCGGGCTTCCTTCCCAGTCTCGCTTCGAGCTTCTATCCTAAGCTCATACGCATATCACCTACAACCTCACTTTCACGTAACGAGGCTCGTTCCTATCCTTTAAAACAGTCGATAACTATCAAGAACCCTGCTTCAATTGGACATATATCACGTAAAACATGGGGGCATCATGTTGTCGATGTGGGAATTCCCACAAAGCTCACCAAAGCAGGATGGGAATTGACTCGGAGATGAGCATAAATACCTTGTCGCAATACATTCACTGGCTGAGCTGATCATTATCATTGTCTATCTTGCTTCTTTTCTAGATACCAGTCTCAATCTTACAAGACTCAGCAGACCGGGAGACACCAACAATGACTGCTACGGCTACTCTCAACCTGGTAGACGCCAGTGTGGCAGAGCTAACCAGAGCTCTCAACTCCAAGGCCCTCACGAGCGTCGAGCTGGTCTCTCTTTACCTCCACCGCATCGGCAAATACGATTGCCGTGGTCCGTCTCTCAACTCAGTATGCGTCCTGAACCCCCGAGTGTTTGAAGAAGCCCAGGCTTCGGATGATTACCGGGCTTCGGGACGTCCTCCTCGGCCGCTTGAGGGCATCCCGTATACCGTCAAGGACAGCTTCAGAGTCAAAGGAATGACGGTGGCCGCTGGCTCGCCCGCGTTTGCAGACCTAGTGGCCACGGAAGATGCAGCGATTGTCGAGTTTCTCCGTGCCGCTGGAGCAATTGTCCTTGGCAAAACAAACATGCCCCCAATGGCCGATGGTGGAAGCCAGCGCGGCCTCTACGGCAGAGCCGAAAGCCCCTACAATCCAATCTATTCAACGACTGCATACGCCTCTGGGTCCTCTAATGGCTGTGGAACGTCAACCACGGCAAGCTTCGCTGCATTTGGCTTTGCTGGGGAAACCGTCTCTTCTGGACGTTCTCCAGCATCCAACAACGCGCTGGTGGGCTACTCACCTTCATCAGGTGTCATTCCGAACCGGGGACAGTGGCCTTTGTACCCAACTTGCGACGTCATTGTGCCTCATACTCGGTCGATGCAGGACCTCTTCGATGTCCTCAACGTTCTTGTCGCCGATGATACAAAGGCCGCGACTGGTTTGGATTTTTGGCGGAACCAGACGTTTGTCTCAATTCCGAAATCATCCGAAGTGCGCCCTGTCGACTATCACAGCCTTGAAGACCCCAAGGCTCTCCAAGGGAAACGGATCGCCGTTCCCAGGTGCTTCCTAGGCATCAAGGACTGTGAGCCCTTCCACATGTGTTCGGATTCGGTCTTGAAGCTGTGGAAAAGCGCGTGCGCAGATCTTGAGGCACTAGGCGCCACCATTGTCGAGACCGAATTCCCAATGCTTGAGCAATACACAAAAAAGGACTTTCCGGGCCAGGGCGCCAATGTTCCCGGGATGACCAGAGAGTGGATGAGCATTGAGCGATGTGAGATGATCGCCACGGCCTGGGATGACTTCCTTCGGGCACAAGGCGATGAGAAGTACCCCAACTTTCCCAGTGTCGACCCTGACAAGATTCATCCACTTATCGCCCCGATGGATGATCCGTCCAAGCATAGCGAGGCCCAGAATCAGGTCAGGTATCCCGAGATGATGAACGCGGTGCGCGAGCGGAAGGGAACTATTTACGACCTACCCGGCTGTGAACAAGCAGTGCGGTCTCTTGTTGCGATGCGAAAGCAACTGTATGAGGCTTGGCTAGATGAGAATGGGTTTGATCTGGTGGCTTTCCCAACCAACGGCGATGTTGCATATGCAGATGCCGACGAGACGCTTGAATCAATGCTCCACGCCCTCCAGGATGGCATCA